>JACEFZ010009833.1:82500-135000 GCA_014155875.1 Cepaea nemoralis | reverse complement strand
ATAACTTTGTATGGGAACCAACGCAGCTGTGTTTCGAAGGCTGTATGCAGGATAACGAACAGCGACCATAACCCCTTCGCCACAGAGCCTGTATATTAGTAACAATACAATAATTTTCACTGCTTGTTCTTCACAATAGTTCTGTCTGGTGGTACCAGATGTAGAGTAAACGGAGATGTTTAGCGCAGTCACACTGTGCGTTGCTAGATACTATTTAACATGTATAGATCGATATGCAAGTGCATGGCAAACTATTGAGCATAATCTTGCCTAGTACATCAACAGCACTGAAATGTTGACTGCAACGTCCTGTAAGCGATATGCAAATAAAAAGTGCATTGTTACGCAGCAGATTTTCACTTTTTGTTGTCTCTATTTTTTCCTGGGCTTGTCCTTCTGATTTGGTCTCTTAACCGACGGAGGTTTTAAACACTGCAATATCATTATATATTTCCTGAAACAAAGCTGATATCATTGAGGATAATTTCTGAAGCAAAACACCATTTATGCCGTTCTCAATTATGGACGTTTTCAACTCCGACGATGCTACATGTACACTATACACACTTATGACAGAGAATCAATGAGAAAGTTACACATGGAAAATTGTTTTGTTAGGGTTGTTCCTTATTCAGTGGCGTGTCCTGTCTAGAACTTTCCCCTCATAAAAATCTTTGGAAAGTTCTCTCTATCATAAACCAGACGAGAGCTGACATGGAAACCTCGTCCTAAGCACTCGTGCCATTGTCAGCGTAACTTGGAGACGTCTAGTGCTCCATTTAATTCACTAATCAAAACTTTATGGGACAAAAAGTAAATAATCATTCATAATTTCATTAAACTGAGTCATTCACTGTGATAATTCCTGATCGAAAATTGGTTGTGTCATCGATTATTTATGTCTATTTTGCCGTTGCCATGGCGTCTTCTTGAAGATTGCTTTTTCCTAATTTAATTCTTCGCTGTAAATAGCTCTTTTGGAAGTTAACGGAGTGGAGTAAAAATATACAACTCCGCACAACATAACATAATAATACACACTTCGGAGGTCAGCATGGCCGAATGGTTAAAAGCGTTTATTCTTAAACATCCGGAATAGAAAATACACATTTCGATACACACATTTTGGTGGAGGACCGCCATGACCGAATGGATAAGAGCGCTCGTTCTTGAACTCCCGGTGAGTTAACGCCGAGGTATCGGGTTCATCACCTACATCGGTCAGTTGGACTAATATGTCCTATTCTCGTCCTTGATTTGAGAATGTAGATTACAAGTCGATGGCGAGGTGCACTATTGATGGGGAAAGCTAATCCACATGTAATCAATCAGTTTCATGCACTAGACGTAGTAGCACGTGTGTGGAGTAGGCCTGAGTTCAAAGCCAGCGAATGCAAGAAAACAAACAGGTTTCGGTCAACGGTCACACTGAGAGGAGATATGTTTGTTTAAAGAATAGTTTATTTAATTACATGATTCAGTTAATAATTGATTTAAGATAATGTTGAGAATATCATGGATAGAGAAGAACGCCAACAGTTGAACTATTGAGATCTGTAAGTGTTATTACATCAGCTCATGGAAAATTTAAAGAACAGGCACATGACATTCATGGGGCATATCAACATAACAAATTAGCTTTATGTTGAAAAATACTAGACATGGGAGGCAGCGGAAGACACAGAAAAATGTATGCGACAAACCTTAAACAGCTAGGTAATAAATGATAGTGTAAAAAAAAAAAACACTAACTTCATTAACATATCAGGTTAATAAGACAGAAATGGAGAGTCGTGATCGCCGATGTCTGCACAGACCTGGTACCCGAGGAAGAAGAATAGACTGCTGGTTAGCGCGATACATGAAAAGGAATATCTAATCTAGCATGGTAAGAGAGAAATAAGTACGAAAGCGAACGTAAAGAAATGAAACAAAGTAGAATCGAGATACGCAATAAACAAACTCAACTCACTTTAAATTCGAAATTTAAATTTTTTCAAAAGGAATCCGTGTCACGCCAAGTACTCAAGAAAGTGGGTCGTCAGACATGGATGACTGAAGAAATTTTACAGCTAATGGAAACAAGAAGACAGAACAAAAATAATCCTGCCAAATATAAAGAAATTCTCAGAAAAGTCAGAACATTATGTAAGGAGGCAAAAGAAGCATGGCTCTAGAAAAATTGCATAGAAATTGAAACACAACACACCAGTACAAATACCAAACTAATGCATAAAAGAATTCAGGAGCTTACTAATCAAAGAATACATACATCAGCAGGTTCCCTAAAGACAAAAGATGGAAAAATCATAATAGAAAAAGATCAGATTTTACATGTATGGTCACATTATGTGAAAAACCTTTATGATGATAACAGAGAAGAACAGTATGATATTCAAAATAATAATGAAGGACCATCAATTTTGAAGATGGAGGTTCAGAATGCTCTTAACCATATGAAATCTGGCAAGACCCCCGGTTCAGACAGCATCACAACAGAAATGATTAATGCTTTAGAAGAATACGGAATAGATAAAGTTACCAGACTCCTGAATACCATATATGATACTGGAGATATACCTCATGAATTATGTAATTCTGTATTTATTGCAATCCCAAAGAAATCAGGAGCCTTGGAATGTGATCAACATCGAACAATTAGTATAATGAGTCACATCACGAAGATTTTGCTAAGAATTATCATGCAAAGAGTTAGGAAGAAAATACAACCTGAAATAGGAGAGGAACAATGTGGGTTTGTAGAAGGCAAGGGTACAGTAAATGCTGTGTACATACTGAGAACAGTAATTGAACGTTCTATAGAAGTAAACAAAGATCTACACCTCTGCTTTATTGACTACGCAAAGGCTTTCGATAAAGTGAGACATGTCGACATGATAAGGATGCTTGAAGATCTACAAATTGATGGAAAAGACCTTAGACTTGTAAAAAACATATATTGGAAACAACAAGCTGCCATAAGAATTGATAATGAAGTAGGTCAATATCAGCCTATTAAGAGAGGTGTGAGACAGGGATGTGTAATGTCTCCAGATCTTTTTTCCCTGTACAGTGAACATATTTTCAGAAATATAGAAGATATGGAAGGAATCAACATTGGGGGACGATACATCAATAACATTAGATATGCAGATGATACAGTCTTGATTGCAGACAATGAACAGGACCTGCAAAATTTAGTAGATGCGGTTGTTGCACACAGTGAACAACTAGGGGTTAGAATTGAATTGTAAGAAGACACAGATTATGGTCGTCACTAGGAAGGAAGAAATACCACAATGTAATATACAAGTAAATGGGCATATTCTTAAACAAGTGAATCGGTACAACTATCTCGGAACAGTCATAACATCTGATGGGAGATGCCTTGAAGAGATTAGAACAAGAATTGCCATGGCAAAGGTAGCCTTTTGCAAGATGTAAAACATACTGACCAATAAAAAGATATCAATTGAAACGAGAAAAAGAGTGTTGAAGTGCTACATAGAACCTGTACTTTTATATGGATGTGAAGCGTGGACAATGAGCAGACAAGCTGAAAAACATCTGATGGTTGTGGAAATGTGGTTTCTGAGGAAAATGCAAAGAATACCATGGACAGATAGAAAAACCAATGAACAAGTCCTTCAAGAAACAAATGAAGATCATAAACTGATTATAGACATTAGATGTAGACAGGCAAAATTTTTTGGCCATGTTATGAGAAGAAATGAATTGGAGACCTTGGTCACAACTGGCAAGATCGAAGGGAACAGACCAAGGGGAAGACCACGAATTAAACACCTGGATCGCTTGGCCACGTGGCATGGTCGAGACAGAAACACGGAGCTAATCCACGACTCTGGTGATCGAGTGAGATGGCAGAACATGACCGCCCACGCTTATCGGCAAGGCACATAATTAATGAGCGAATGACTTTAAATGCCGCAATATTCTTAATTAAACTTACATGTCGAAAACTGGTCAATAAGAATTGTCAAGTTGTCTAGCACGTGCTGTGCTTTTAATCTACATACCACTGGCTGCCATCTCTTTATTTTTTTTCTTATTTATGTCTAATAAACTGCTGCCGTACGGTTAAAAGTTCACAGCAACGTGTCGCCCCATACCTTTCATTTCTTCTCGGCGAAAACCACACAGAATACACATTGATATGTGTGAACTCGTGAACAGTAGCTTCGACAAGACCAAAATCGCCAGAGCACCGACAACAAGTCGTCCCTCTCTTGAATATGCAATTCTTAGTCGAAGAAGTCAGCCGTCGGAACAAACACAATCAGACCGCACACGCATCATCATATAAGGCAGCCACAGCAATGCCGGCAAATAGCCGCCGGACATTCTTTTTTTTTGTTTGACTCCGCTCTTCACAACACATGAAAAAAAACCGCACGCACGCACGCACACACACACAATCAATATCATTTCGAAAGGAATTCGTGTCACGCCAAGTACTCAATACAGTAATTGGTTGACAAAACCGCGTCCTACAGGTACAAACATTAGGGGGGAAAGGAGGGGGGGAGAGAGAGAGAGAGAGAGAGAGAGAGAGAGAGAGAGAGAGAGAGAGAGAGAGAGAGAGAGAGAGAGAGAGAACTAGGCCCGAAGACAATCATAATTCAAAGGTATCAGCCGCCCACCTACATATTCGACATTTCGGCCAGGTACTCCCCTTCGTGCTTAATTATTTATTACTGCTTGTTAATTAAATGGTTCTTCTCAGTAAACCTCGACCTAATTCAAGTATGTCCATAGATGTGTAATTTACATTATATTTCAATCATTTAAACCCAGAATTGCCGACACAATAACCATATTAAATTAGCAAATTATTTCTACAGATATAAAATGAAAATTAGATTTCAATCATCTAAACCTTAAGCTGTAAAAATAATGATTAAAATAACTGTTACATAGATGTAAAATGTATTCAGTGTTTCAATCATCTAAATGTAAAGATGCCTTAACAACCGTACCAAGTCTTTTCATAGAATTAAATAATTTTTTAGTGTTTCTGTCATCTCAACTCAAAGCAGCCCACACAATAGCTAAGTTAGTTTCTGAAACCTGAATCGAAATACGATTTAGAACAGTGGTTCTCAACCTTTTTTGGCCCGTGCCTCCCTTCACCATATTTTCAGAACGTCACCCCCCCCCCCCTTTCGTATTTTCACCCTAAAAAATCCCCCCGCCCCTACACAGTATACGTAATAATGGAAGCTAAATGTAATAGCACATACTAAAACAAGTCTAGACGTCTACATAAAACGTGATTTGCGGGTCTACTTACGTTATGAAATGAATTTCAGAAGGGTGAGATGTACAGAACCGTAAAGTATGAAGGGAAAAACAATATCAAGTAATCGGTTCTTGTATTAACGTGATCTTGAAATAATCTTAATTCTCCCCCCCCCCCCCCCCCCCATCCCTTTGGAAACCCTAAAATTCCCCCCTAGGGGGGAATTCCCCACCGGTTGAGAACCACTGATTTAGAAGGAAAGAAGAAAGAAATATGACCATTAATTTTAAATGCATTGTTCAATGTATTAATTATTGTGCCCTGTTTATTGCATCCAGTATGCCACTTATTGTGCTCTGTGTATCACTTACTGTGTCCGCCATATTATTTATTCTATCCAGTGTATCACTTAATGTGTCCGCCATATTATTTATTCTATCCAGTGTATCACTTAATGTATCCGCCATATTATTTATTCTATCCAGTGTATCACTTATTGTGCCCTGTGTATTACTTGTGTATCACTCATTGGGTCCTGTTTAATACTTGTGTACCAATTATGTTGTCCAGCGTATCACTTATTGTGAACTGTTTATTACTCGTGCCCAGTGTATCACTTATTGTGCCCAATGTGTCAACTTATTGTGCCCAGTTTATTGCTTATTGTACCCTGTGTCTTACTTATGTATCACTTACGGTGCCCAGTGTATCACTTAATGTACCCTGTGTATTACTTGCGTATCACTTATTGTGCCCAGTTTATCACATATTGTACAATGTGTATTACTTGTGTATCACTTATTGTGCCCAGTGTATCACTTATTGTACCCTTTGTATTACCTGTGTATCACTAATTGAGTCCAGTGTGTCGATTACTGTGTCCCGTGTATCACTTATTATGTCCAGTGTATCACTTATTGTGTCCAGTGTGACGCTTACTGTGTCCCGTATATCACTTATCGTGTCCAATGTGTCACTTACTGTACCCTGTGTATTATTTGTGTATCACTTACTGTGTCCCGTGTACCACTTATTGTGCCCAGTGTGTCACTTGTTTGCACCATAGTGTATTACTTGTGTGCCACTTATTGTGTTCAGTGTATCACTTATTGTATCCAGTCGTATCACTTATTGTGTCCAGTGTATCACTTATTGTGTCCAGTGTATCGCTTATCGTGTCCTGTGTATCACTTATTTTGCCCAGTGTATCACATTGTGCGTCATGTGTATCACTTACTGTGTCAAGTGCATCACTTATTGTGCCCTATGTATCACTTGCACATTACTTGTTCTGTCCAGTGTATTAGTATTGTGCCCTGTGTATTACTTGTGTATCACTGATCGTGTCCAGTGTATCACCTATTGTGCCCAGTGTCTCCTTATTGTGTCTAGTGTATCACTTAATGCATCACGTGTATCACTTTACTGTCTCCAGTGTATCATTATTGTGTCCAGTGTATTATTTATTGTGTCCAGTGTATTCTTATTGTGTCCAGTGTATCCATTCTTATTGTGTCCAGTGTATCACCTGTGTATTACTTACTATGTCTAGTGTATCACTTATCGTGTCCAGTGTATCACTTATTGTGTCCAGTATATCACTTATTTGTGTCCAGTGTATCACTTATTGTGTCCAGTATATCACTTATTGCATCGTGTGTATCACTGTCTCCAGTGGGGCACTTACTGTGCCACGTGTATCACTTTTATTTCCACTTCTATGTGGGCTTTCTCTTGACACTGTTACCTAGGGTTAAGAACGGCTAGACCCCCTTCTGATTCAAATATACTTGCAGTTACCTAAACACTTGACTGAGAAAAGAGCACAGAGAATGAAGGAAATAACGCTAAAATAACATAAACAAAGAAACCAGACACATAGGAAGATCGACAGACAGAAATATAAACAGAGATGATGATAGGCTGTATGTCCGAGTCAACACATGTCCAAGGAATATACACGCGACTCCGTGTTTATTGATCAGCGCCACCCTATCTATACAAACGCAGCCCGTTCTGGTTTTCTATCGATTTTGTAATAAAATTGCTAAATGAAGAAAACAATAAAAGGAAATAGATTATAACAACGCACGGCAAATTGTTATATGCAAAGCATTTTATTGAGAGCAAGAAATGCTTATTGTAATTTCACATACAATTATCTTATCATACATTCTATATACAGGTAGGCCCCGCTATACGTCGCTTCGGTTTACGTCATTTCGCTATAACGTCGTTGTCACAATGTGACATAACTTCACTTTAAGTCGCTACTTTCCGCCACAACGTCGTCACTTGTGTTGCGCGTTACAATGCGTGCCAATAAAAAGGCTTGAATAACAGGAACGTTATTCAGGGAATGGGTAACTGTTTATGTTATTCCTGCTCTAACGGAATAATGTACTAGAGAAAACCTAGCTTTTAAGATATTGCTGCTATTGGATAATGCCCCTGGTCATCCACTCAATCTGGACGACTTGTCCGAGAACGTCAAGTTCGTATTCGTGCCACCAAACACAACTTCATTGATCCAGCCAATGGACCAAGGTGTAATTGCAACTTTCAAAAGTTATTATTTGCATCGCACCTTCTCACAGCTCATCAAGGCTACGGAAGGTAAAGGTAAGTCTACCATTAAGGGATTCTGGCAAGATTAAAACATCCTCAATGCCATTGACAACATTGCGGATTCATGGAGTGAGGTAACGTCAGCATGCATGAATGCTGTGTGGCGAAAACTGTGGACAGAATGTGTGCACGACTTTTGTGAATTCGATGAAGTTCATGCTATTCGAAGAGTTGCTTGCATCACATGGAGAAGATTTGTCTAATGAGGACCTAATGCAACTTGGCGTGCAGAGAGCTCAGCAGGAAGAGAAGCACCCTGTTGCAACCCCAACACCTCGAATGTTGACAACTGAACATTTGTCACAATTCTTTCAATTGACTGATATGGCAATGGACATAATAAATGAGGATGACCCGAACAGAGAACGGAGCTCCAAAGTGTCGAGAGCAGTAGCAAGCGCCATCAACTGTTACAGTGAACTTTACATAGAGAAAAGGAAACAGACAGTGCAGCAGACATTGGACAAATGTTATGTTCAAGCAGAGAACAGCCAGGAAAAGAGGCAGGAAGAGGTTACAGTTTCATCCTCAGATGAAGAGGCCGAATTTAATGCCTCTAAGTCCCAATAATTCTACCACTCGCCCTCCAACCCACCTCTATTTAGCGAATAAATATCAACAACCATCAAAATAAACCTTACTGTGGTACACAATACACTGTATTTCATTTAATTCTATGGGAATAGTGTTTCGCTATATGTCGTTTCACTTAACGTCGCGTTTTCCAATGAACGTAACCCCGACGTTAACCGGAGCCTACCTGAATCAGATCACTGATGTATCTCACAAACTGGAAAGATTGGAAATTGGATTGCCGATATTAAAGACATTGTACAGTCACAAGGAATGGCACTATCCAGTGCCACCCATCGGGCGCTGGAGCGCCAACTATTCCTCCTCACAACGCTTGACGGCAAAAGTGGAAAAAGCTAATAATGAGTAATCAGTTCTCTGCCACTACTGGCACAATACAACGCGAAAGAAAAACTAGGTGACAGCTTGTTACCAATGGTTTACATAATATAAGATCTGGTATTGGCGACAACAAGTTACAGATTTATTTTGATGAATCCACAGACGTTCAATTTAGGTTAAAACGAGTTGCGTGCCCTTTACAGGACGTTGCAGTCAACCCCATTATTTTTGCGCTGTTTATGACTTTCTACCCAGTCTTATGGTCATTTGATATTTGAAAATTAAGGAATAAGCTGTTAAAACTAAGTTAAATGATTTTGCTGTTGTTGGAGATTCTTTGTTATACGTTGTAATATTTTCAGGTCTCAAACGACTATATGTTTGTTCAAATACGGCTCTACTTGTAAAAGCTGATATCATAATAAAATGTCTTTCCAACCACCTTTACTTCTTAGAAAAGTTTCAGCATAATCCAGTAGCCATTTTAGAAGAGGGGCGACCTGAGGAGCGGCTGGCCATGTGGCTAAGACGCCGGGTTCTCCTTCAGTAGACACGGGTTTGAATCCTCGGTAAGGTGTGGATTTTTTCTATCGGGGGCAAAAAGAAAATTCCTAACCTGCACAGTTCGCGGCGACTTCACTAGCCAGGCGGCCTTGAGTCCACAGGCTCAAGTCCACCCTGCGCTACACGGCAAGATACTATATGCAGTAGATGACAGTTCTGGGAACAGCTGGCCGAGTGGTTAAGAATGCCGGGTTCCCCTTCAGCATTCCCGTGTTCGAATCCTCGGTAGGGTGTGTGATTATTTATGTCGGGGGCAAAAAGAAATTCCTAACCTGCACAGTTCGCGGCGACTGCACTTGCCAGGTGGCCTTATTTCCTCAGGCTCAAGCGCCCTTTCCCCCCTCCCCCAGCCCCACACTGCTAGGTACTGTAGACAGTAGATGACAGCGAAAGTTGACCTCATAAGACACGGTGGTCAGGAACATGCATCAATTATCAAATGAGTAGGAAGACGAGGAAGAGGAGGAGGACGAAAAGGAGAAGTAGAAGAAGAGGAGATGGAAGAAGTAGGAGAAGAAAGAACAACAGCAACAACAACATCTCTGGAACTATGTGCCGATAAGCAAAGGCACTTCCTAATACTCTATTGCCACGAAGAAAAGAACCATGAAATACCTGGTAAATTAATTTTCAATAATTGTGTTTTCTAGTGTAACATGAATAATTCATGATGAACTCTGCGTGGAATGTGCACGCCATTTGCATGATATGAGCTGATCATGCAACGTGGCAGGCTGTGAGATCAGGGGAGATCAAGGTCTGAATTAGCGGTTCTGAAACAGTGCGCAACTGAGGGTAAGAAAAGATTAAATACATATACACAAATTAAGAAATTTTACAAAAGATCAAAAATACGCGTAACACTTGTTAAACAACTCGAGTCGTTCTTAAGGATATGTTGGTCTCTGCCATGGAAGGAGGGGGAGGGGTGGGGTGGGGTGAGGTGTGTGTTCGTACAAGCAGTATATGAAATGTTGCATGTCCTTTGCAGGACTTTGCCATCAACCCGAGGTTGATTTTTGGAGGCAATTTTCAATTCAATAGTTTGGCATTGCTTTCAGAACGAGAAGTCAACATGTACAACCGATTGAACCCACTATCCCATGGTCAACACACAGACAGTGTAAGCGCGAGCACCATGTTAAACCTCTGAGCAATGCTGACCTAGTACTAACAGTAGTATAAGTAATAATGACCAGGAGCAAGTTAATCGTTTTCTCAATTCGCGCGCTACGGGAACTATCAACATTCCAACAATACTTTTTGTCAGACGTATGGCAGCGAATCTTGGAATGTAAATGAACAAATTAGGAAGAACTTAGAAGCAACAGAGATGTGGTATTCTGAGACGAATGTTGCGAATTCCTTGGACTGCCAGAGTAACTAATAACGATTGCCTGAAAGAGGCTAATGAAACTAGAACACTATATACAACAATAAGAAAGGGACAAACAGCTTTCTTTGGTCATGTGATGAGAAGAGAGGCATTGGAGAACATCGTGACAACTGGAAAAATCGAGGGGAAGAGAGGCAGAGGCAGACCAAGAGAAATTATGCTGAACGGATTTAGACGGTGGCATGGAGGAATATCATCGGCAGAATTGACCCAGAACACCAAAGACCGAGATCTGTGGAAAGCCATGAACGCCTACGCGAGCTGGCAGGGCACTTGATGATGATGATGATGAGACTGGCCATAGCTATGCAGCGGCTAAATTGAAAGCCTATGGCTCCACAACATTAAACAAAAATTAGTAAATTGTTTCTTTCCGTGGCAACATTCGTGAACTATTTCTCAAACATTAAAACAGAAAATAGAAGCTTTTTGAAGTAAAATGTTAAAGCAGTGGTTCTCAACCGGTGGGGAATTCCCCACCAGGGGGGAATTTTGGGGTTTCCAGGGGGGGGGGGGGGGGAATGAAGATTATTTCAAGATCGCGTTAATACAAGAACCGATTACTTGATCTTGTTTTTCCCTTCATACTTTACGGTTCTGTACGTCTCACCCTTCTAAAATTCATTTTATAAAGTAAGTAGACCCACAAATCACGTTTTATGTGGACGTCTAGACTTGTTTTAGTATGTGCTTCCATTATTACGGCGGGAGGAGGGATTTTTAAGTAGGAAATACGAAAGGGGAGGGGGGAATGACGTTCTGAAAATATGGTGAGGGGGGGGGGGGGCACGGGCCAAATTTGTAGGTAGGAAATACGAAAAGGGGGGGGGGGGATAACGTTCTGAAAATATGGTGAAGGGGGGCACGGGCCAAAAAAGGTTGAGAACCACTGTGTTAAAGTCAAATCCTCAGAACATCGTGGAGCAGGAAGATGAAAAATCCTGACATTCTACAAGATCTGAAGACTGAATAAAACTTGCTACTGAATAGCATCATGTCTCGGGAACTGAAAGGCTTTGACTGAATTAAACAGTGGCTTGGGAGTCTCCGTGGCGAAGTGGTCAAGTCGTCTGACTCGGGCTCCGAAGGTTGTCGGTTCGATTCCGGGCCGCGTCCTTTGGTTCACGAGTGAATGAAATTTTTCGGAGACTCCTGTGGGTCGTCGCTAGAGCTACGGAGTTCGTGCTTTGTGAGAAGCTTTCCGCACTGCGGAAAGATACCGAGCCATATGGGATAAAACCCGGTGCAATAAAGTCGACCCTGTCGACTTTTTAACCTGTGGCTTGGAAAGAGCAGTGAAGGTAGACATGGTTCCTGGAAGAAAGAAACAAGGGACGACCAGAACGAAATGGATACGGAGCACTGCCGACACTGTGGAGATCGTGCGGAAGAGGCAGGGGACATGGGAAGAGACCAAGGCAATACTTGGCGAACAACTCCCTGCAAAAGAATTGCTACATAATGATATGCCACGCTAATAGCTACCGAGCGAGAGAAAGCACCCACGGACGTGCCAAGGAGCGCACTTTGGACTATTTTAATTCATAATATAATCCAAACATACACTGTGCATGGCACATGATAGATGGATAGATTGTGTTTTCATCATTCTTCTATGAGCCCACGGCTAATTGTTTATGATTAAAATACTTAACTTAGTCATATTTGATGCAAACGGACAACAGCTGATCACATATAGTGCGTTGATTGATACATACACAGTAGTGGATCACATATGGTGCACTGACTGAGACACACGGGAAATACCTGATCAGATATGATGCGGTGTTTGGGAGTGAAAGCCTTAATAAATACATTTCAAGAGAATAAAGCAAAACCATAAATGCAATCAAAGCATAGGAGATGTAGAAGCAATAAAGAAAGTAAAACAATATGACATGCTGATGCCTGCAGCATCAGTGACTCATTTCTGTCGAGCAATCGTGTGCTGGTTTCATCAGGCGGTGGTGCTGAACCACGTGAAAGCCGGCGTGTTTTGAGGACGAAGTCCTACCTAGATTGCAACAGTATGCATCGTGACAAGCAAAAGTAGGAAATCATGAGAAAACATGACAGGAAGGTAACTGTGTGCAGGCCCGGGGACTGTGTGGTCTTGTTGCTAACATGACAGGTACATCTGTTGCATGGGACAAGAAGATGACCTTTCAAGAACAATAAAGAGTGTTTTCTGCGTCTGTCCGTGTACAGTTTGTTAGTGAGACAGACACGAACAAAAACTAAAATTGTGAAACAAAACAGCACGGTTTCGTTTCGTTTCATTTGTACAGGATCACATTCAATGCACTGTCGGAAAATTATTCCTCTCTCTCTCTCTCTCTCTCTCTCTCTCTCCCTCCCTCTCTCTCTCTCTCTCTCTCTCTCTCTCTCCCTCTCTCTCTCCCTCTCTCTCTCTCTCCCTCCCTCTCTCTCTCTCTCCCTCTCTCTGTCTCTCTCTCCCTCCCTCTCTCTCCCTCTCTCTCTCTCCCTCTCTCTCTCTCTCCCTCTCTCTCTCCCTCTCTCTCTCTCACCCCCCTCTCTCTCTCTCTCCCTCCCTCTCTCTCTCCCTCTCTCTCTCTCTCTCCCTCCCTCTCTCTCTCTCTCTCTCTCTCTCCCTCTCTCTCTCGCTTGCATTCGCTCACTCAGTACTTAAGCGTAGTACATACACGTGCTACCATTTCTAGTGCACTTGGCAAATTTTTGAGTGTGGATTAGCTTTCCTTGTTACCAGTGTCCCTCGCCATCAGACGAAACCACCCCGACTTCTGAGAACTTGTAATTTACATTCGCAAGTCAAGGACGAGAGGTTAAAATTGTAGTCCAACTGATCAATGTAGGGTTGAACCCGCTACCCCGGCATCAGCACACTGGAAGTTTAAGAGCGAGCGCTCTTATCAATTCGACCATGCTGACCTCCCCTCTCTCCCTCTCTCTTCTCTTCCCGTCCTTCGTCCCCACCTAATCATAGACGACATATTGATAATCTCATCATAGTGCAAGAACTCCACAGTATCCTCAAATGTCAACAAGCGTGCACATCAGAATCATACACAAGTAACAGACCATATTAGGCTGGTTTCTCCATATTAGGCTGTTTTAAGCTGTGAGCCTTGGTCAAGCTTTAATATCCGGCAAGATGCGGATTCGAACCCAACGGACCCGTCGCTAGCTTATAGCCACTACACCACCGCTGCTTCCACACCTGAAGCATCAATTGGGCAACGATTTGAGGCCACTGAGACAGTTCATCAATAAACACACATGCACTGTTTGACGCTTATAAAAGTAGAAGAAGGAAATAAAGACTAGAAGGCGCACTAGACAACATAAAAATGTACAGCTATAGTTACCGACCGGGATTCGAACCTGTCACCTCCAAATGCCAGTCGGTAACTATAACTTTCAATGTTTATGTTGTCTAGTACGTCGTCTAGTCTCTAGTTCTTTCTTCTACTTCTATGAGTGCCAAACATCAGAAGCATGTATATTGTAAATATTCGTCTGTGACCAGGTGTTACCAAATGTCAGAAAAGAACCTTTTTCCGTGTCTTCAGGTATAATGGGTTGTGGTGTTAACCCCATTTTGTATGGACAGTCGGGACACAATGAGCTATGTGGTTTTACTTCCCAAAACATTTCCCACTACCCATGTACGGCTGGTTCGCGGCATGTGAATCTTATTTTGATGTAATTGGGAATATTTTCGGAAGGCCTGTAATAAAACAGATATGGATTTCAAAAAGAAATAAGCAATTTGAGCGATGGGTGACATTGTAACATTTTGTTATGATAATTTGGCCGTGTCCAGCGTGTGCCGCGTGGTTACACCCCGCTTCACACGCCAGTGATCCGGGGCTTGTTTCCGGGTCCGGTCAAGGATATGCACTACTGACGAGCTCAAACGAGAGCGAAACTCGAGTCTAAAGCTTCCACATTGACGTGGATAGGCCTTGGGTTCATACCATTCATAGGGGGGCTGAGTGGGCTCGAGGTATGGTGTCCGCCTCGAGTGCTGGCGGTCCAGGGTTCAGGCCCCGTTGAGGACCGGGATTTATTTAAAAAATCCACCTGGACTTCCAGTAGTAAAATTTCCCCTGGTCTCTGGGTAGTGAGATCGGACGCCCGTGTGTATTGTTGCGCAAGTAAAAAATCCCTTGGCAGTTGGAAATCGAAAAAGAGTAGCCTAACGGCGCTGCCCGGGCAAAATTTCGAGTTAAAAATCTACCCAAAGTATTTCAGGATCCTCGGCGATGCAACGGAGTTCGTGCATTGAGCTGAGTTTCTCCAGACTCAGGTTTGAGTTAGGAGGAAAACGGAGCACTTATGGGTTAAACCGTGTGCCGTGATGTTGATCCAACGACTAAACTAAACTAAACTCATACCATTATATGATCAGCGTTGCCAGTAGTATGTTGTGCTCAATATTTAAATCTCAAATCCCGAAACAACCAAATAAATCAGTTTCAACATGTCAAGACAGAAAGCTGAAGTATTATTCTAGACTGCATCAGACATTATCGCATAAGTCACAATCAGCAGCTGGGGGAGCCAGAGATTTAGCACATGTAAAGTGGGCCATACTCATCTGTACTTGTGTATGGATGTCAGACATCGAAAATGAGCAAACAAGCTGAAAAACATATAATGGCAGTGGAAATGTAGTTTCTGAGAAAACTGCAAACAATACCAACGACGGGCAGAAAAGTCAATGAGCAAGTCCAACAAGAAGCAGATGAAAATCAAAAATAAAGTCGTTTAAAAGTCGACGAAAAACGAGATGAAAATCATAAACTGATTAGAGAAATTAGATGCAGACAGTCAACACTTTTGGACCCGTTGTGAGAAGACATAAACTAGAAAACGTGGTGACAACAGGCAAGATTGAAGGAAAAGAAAAAATGAGGAAGGAAGACAGAAAAGTAAATATATGGATGGCTTGGCCACAAAGCGTGGTCAAGACAAGAACACGGAGCTGATCCACGACTGTGGTGATCGTGTGAGATGGCGAAACATGCTGCCCACGCTTATCGGCATGGCATATGATGATGATGATGATGATGATGATGATGATGATGATGAGCTTACATAGCATCCTTTAAATGTTCTCATACATTGTTAAGTTAGGTTCATATCCTTTGCAGGACGTCGCAGTCAACCCCAGTATTTTTTGGCTGTCTATGATCTTTTGGTAAGTTTACGTTCGGTAGTTTTCCATTGCTTTCTGAACGACCGGCATCCATATCATTTCATTAAAAAAACCAACGCAACGCAAGAGGGTCTGCTGCCAAATCGCCTGCAGCTGTGTTTCGATCGCGGTAAGCGGGATTACGAACTGCGTCCGTAACCTCTTCGCCAGGGAGTTGGCCTCACACGTAGACATGTCGAAATAACGTAACATTTCTGATGAAACAAGTCCATATGCAATAGCTGCCATGGGTCCGTGATGTGCTAGGACAAGCACACTGTATAGGCCTGAATGCGGCACCGAGGAAACGGGTGACCAGGTCTTCCCTCACTTTAACGCGGACGCCACACCCTCGTTCCACCGCGCTCATGAATTCCACTCTACCATTATTACCCCTACTCTCACAAGAGAAATTGTATTATGGTTACCGCCTGCTCAGATTTATAATCCTGTGACTGAGTCAGCCTATTGTTGTGCAAAGAGTTTAATGATTGAGGTCTCATGAATAACCGCACAGGAATTTTATACACGGTCAGTTCTCAAGGTACACCGCAGACGGGTCACCTGAAAATATTGGTTACCGTTGTTGCATTTGTTAATAATGTTACAATTTATGAACTTCAGCGTAAACTCTAACTCTGCTTGGGGGTAGTGAACTCAATTTCACAATTTCGTATAGCGGGTTCAATATCAGCAGCAGGCGATTTGGGAGCATATCGCCTTGTGCTGATTTCCACAATGGCATGAGCGCCGCCCGCTCAGAAAACAATGGTAAGTTACTGAGCACATTATTGTTTAGAAAATCACAAAGAAACAATAAATGCTGGGGTTGATTGCAACGTTCTGTAAAGGCATGTAACTAACTTTTTAAGCTTAAACACACACACAAATGCTTAGAAAATCACAAAGAACCAATAAATGCTGTGGTTGATTGCAACTTTCTGTAAAGGCATGCAACTAACTTTTTAAGCTTAAACACACACACACACACACACAGAGGAAGGGGGGGGGGGGGAGAGGAGAGTCAGAGAGAAAGAGATATATATATATAGAGAGACAGAGGCAGACAAACAGAGACGTACCTGAACCAAGAAATAATTGTCGGAATCCTCAAATACACACACAGACAGCCGATACTGCCACCATTCACATTAACGCTGAATAACGCATACAACATTCATTCACAGCCGCCGCGACTATTCAATGTGATATATTCACGTATATCTAAATCACCACCACTTTAACCGCCAACTTTAGTTTGAATGACAGAAACTGAAGCAGATACTTTCCTAATTATCAAGGTCTGTTAAACACTTCACCGCAATGTGTAATCTCTATCGCCTGTGTTGAAATTAGATGTGATATGGTTCTAATAATCCATACTATATGCAGCATGTTATTTTTGTTGAAGTATCCGCAACATTAGTTTCTGTTTATGCCTTCATAACTGAAAAACGGCTGCATAAAAAGACGCACACCGGGAATAACTTCAAATGTGGAAAGCTTCCGAAACATGCCTGATAGTAATTTATATAAATTGAACGTATCTAGCGTTATGTGAGCAGTTCTCAGTACACACATGCCTGACAGATGAAGGCAGCTCTACATATCTGCAAACTACATCAGGCGCTAAACTTAGCCGGCTAACGAGAGAACGCAGCGATTTTTGGTCCGTGCAAAGTGTGACTTGTGCGACTTTTTATTGGTTATGAATGATCACATATGTGTTTACTTTACGGGACGGATGCTCTTTTTTTTTTAATAGCAAAAGCCAAGGATAGATCATTTTAAGACTGCCTATGTGTGTAAACATGTAGCTTTATAAAGCACATATACACACTGGCACCTTGCCGTCTTGATAGACAGTTGGTTAGGTTACACTGTGCTTCAAAACAGGCATAACTACAAACCATGGCGGTAAGATCAGGGATGGAGTTACACCGCTCCCTAGCACAAAGCATGGGTTGGATTGCAGAGACCACGAGTTGCCCATGCAGCGTGATCCCGCTCTCGGGCTGCCTAATTTACTCCAGGGGAAAAGTAACACATCCCGAAACAACCACATAATTAACAGCAATACGTCTGGAACAAGACAAGCTGCAGAAGCTGCCGGATCAGCAAAGGAATGCATGTCGGTTTCGATCCTAGACCAGTTGCCGAGAAAGGCTTACGGCCTGGTCTGCCCTGCCATGACATTTAGTCTTTAAGCTCCATTTCTTCGCACCAGGATAAGGCTTGAACCCTCCCAATCACGCTCCTCCGCCGAAGCCGTTGGCACAATGTGGGATGTCGGGTTTGTTGAGCGCCGCCCATCACCCTACGCTAACAGAATGCGGGCATTATCGTCTACTGACATACGGTAACTCAGTCATATCTGACTAGGACCTGACTCAATAAAACATACAAAACATAACACAAACACACATACTCACGCACACAACTACATACACAGAGATAGCAAAGGAAATGGGACCTCATTTCCCATCCCATTGTCAATGCAGAAAGGAAACACAACTTACATGTGAGAGATTTGATGTAGAGTTGTAAATGTTCCGTAAGGTGTAAAGGAACACAACGACATGTTATGCCCCAATAAAATACACTAAATGTTGTAAAGTAAATGTAAAGAGTTCACAACGCGATGGGTATCATTATTAGTAAACAAAGGACCCTGTTCCCGCCTTAAGACGCATATGGTAAGTAAGTAAGTAAGTGGCACCTTGCTGTCTTTACAGACGAAAGTATAAGATATGTGGATTGGAACTACAATTCCATCGCACAACGCCTGGGCTTGAATTCAGAGAACATGTGATGCCCAAGCAGCATGATCCCTCTCTCGGCCTGCCTTGTTACTCTATAGGACAGGGTGACCAGTACGTCTGGAACAAGGTAGGCTGCAGATGTTGCCGGTTCAGCATCACCCCTCCAAGCATATTTTAATTAGACAGTCGGTAGAAGTTAAAAAACCCTTTACACACCAACGGAGTATCGGGCATATGGTGCTCGCTCCATATTTGTTAGACCAATCGGCCCTTGAAGGGCGATGACGATATCACACCGGCCGCCTTTATTTGCCAATAAATTTCCTGGAACCAATTTTAGACTAGGTCGACCTGGGAGCCCCGGTTGTTTCCATCTGAAAACTCCGTCTCGGTTAGAAATCGACCCCATGACCACCAGGCCGACAGACAAGTGCGCCAGTAACTGTGCCACCGCCGCTTGGTACTAAATGTTTTAGTTTAGTTTATTTCTAAAGTACACAGATTGGGAATGTCGACTTCATTGCACCGGGTTTTACCATATCTGACTCGGCCTCTCTCCGCAGAACGGCAAACCGCTTGCCGAGATCATCCCACAGAGCACGAAATCCATAGTTCCAGCGATGACCCCTAGCAACATCCGGAATCATCGCACTCGTGATCTGAATGATGCTATCCGGGGTATGAACTACGACATTCAGAACGAGACACTGACGACTTAACCGCGTAGCCACGAGTTTATTTCTAAATATGCATGAATGTTTCCTCTACACTCATAACTAGCGACTGTATGTTTCAGTCTTATTCAATGGTTTAAAACTGTTTCCCAAAGAGAAGATGGGTGTAGGATGTGGCAGACGATCTCCAGATGGGTGTATCGGACGCAGGACATATTGCTTATGACCGAGAAGTTTCTGGAAGGTTGTTACGGAAGCGAAGTTCTGCAAAGGACATGCTACTGAATGAATGAATGAAAACTGTTCCAGGCGCTCATATTCATCCGAATCGTAATTATATGTTGGGAAGTCTATGAAGTACATATATGCTATATGGTTTGTTTTTTTAAAACAATCATACGCTATATAACGACATATCTGACTACAGAGGACCGCATTTACGAATGCAAGTAAACGTAAACCAAATAACGCTTTTCACACGCCCGGAGACGAACTGGTGCTGGTACAATATTTCTATCGACCAATCACATTCGATGGGTGTTGTGGTTAATATTACGCAGGTTGTCTTTACTTCCCATGAAATTTCCTGGTGTACATTTATTTAAATCAGTGAATCAGTACAAATATCCCAGAACAGTCTAACATCTGAAGGGTGGTGCCTTGTAGAGATTAGAACAAGAATCGCTATGGCAAAGGTAGCCTTCTGCCAGATGGAAAACATATTGAAAAACAAAACGCTCTCAACTGCAATGAGAAAATGAATGCTAAACTGCTGTATAGAATCTATACTGTTATATGCATGTGAAATATGGACAATAAGCGGACAAGCTGAGCAACATCTATTGGCAGTAGAAATGTGGTTTCTGCGACAAATGCTAAGAAATCCATGATTGGACCAAAAAAAAAAAACAACAACAACAACAATGAGCAAGTCTTACAAGAAACAAACGAAAGCCGTAATTTTATTCCAGAAATTAAACGTAGATAGTATTTTTGAGCACGTTATGATGGGATATAAACTGGAAAATGTAGTGACAACAAGAAAGATACCAAATGGGAAAATAACAAAGGCGAAAAGATAAATATCTGGATGGCTTTGCCACATGGTAGAATCGGGACACGTCTACAGAATGGACCAATGATAGTGCTGATTGTGTCAGATAGCGAACCATAACCGCCCACTCTTATCGGCATGGCAGTTGATGATGATTTATAGTATGTCGACAGGAGAATTAAAGTGAATTATAACATTCCACGTCGATGAGGATTCGAACACATGACCACCGGTCGATAGGCAAACGTATTATTCTCAGCGCTACTTTGCTTCTACAATGTTATACTAAAGCTTACAAATTCCTATTTATTCGTAGATACACAAATATTTACTAATAACACCAATCGCCCACGGTATTCAACACAGCAAGGCGGTGTGCCGATGTGTGATCTAGAAGCAATAGACCGTATAGTCTAGGTGTGTAGTAGACTATACAATCTAGGTTTGTGTAAATACACTCAATGACCTTAGAACTGCGATCAATTCGTCTAACCACGCATTTCTCAGAACGCATTTCTCAGAACGCATTAAGTATACCTATTAAATGGCGTCTCCACGGTGAAGATTGGCTGGAATGGATATATCACATTCTCTCCCCTCCCACCCCCCCCTCCTCTCTCCTCTGTCTGTCTGTCTGTCTGTCTGTCTGTCTGTCTGTCTGTCTGTCTGTCTGTCTGTCTGTCTGTCTCGTGGTATACTCTGAGAGACTGCTGCTCATCAATTAACACATAACAGAACATGTCTAGTAGCAGCAGTCTACTGTGAGCTTGTGAAATGTTAGGGCCATCATTATTAGGCCTGAATGCACGGAGGAAGAGGTTACCAGTCGTTTCCTCCCGTAGCGAACGTCGCGAGCTGACACTGAATTTTCCTCCGACCGCGCCCATGCCATTTATCAGCGTAAAGTCGTAACCATAACACGAACGAATTAACTTAGTCGTCCGTTGCCTGATGTTATTCTCCCACACGCATCACTACCTACCTCTTGCTCGTCTGCCTCCGAGCTTTCTTTCTAGTATATTGTTTCTAACAGATTTATGTCGGCGTATATTTATTAGGTACGCCGCAAAAGCACAATGGCTAGCAGGTTGCCTTCCGTTTTATAGTCATTGTACGAATCCCCATTGAGACGCCTTTATAAAACTGACCTTGTCGCCCAGGTCGACCCAAACTGAAATGAGCAACATTAAATGTCCCAGGGCGTAAACATGACCGAAGTCATAATTACCACTTCATCCATCGTGTGTCGATTCATCTGTAAAACTTTGGGGCAAGCATCATACACCCAACACGCTACGAGACGTGTAAAGAGGTCCTTTACTTTTTACATTATGTATATTTGTAAGAACCAGAAGATGAAGGCGGGGAAAGCTTTCGAAAATTTGATACATTTATTTGTTTCACTATGACTGATGGGTCTGTATATTACTTTAAGCAAAGGAACAAACGCAGAACGTTCGTAACAAACAAACAAACAAACAAACAAACTTTATTTTCAAAGGGTCGAGAAATGGACACGCAGGCCCGTATAACATTATGCCCTTCTATCACTCTCTTTGATACATTATTTCATCAATACAATGGTAAACAATCTAAGAGTATCATGTTCTTTGATGTAACTAACACGTATGATTTGCCTCTTTATTGTGTGTCACGTTATTTAATGTATCTAAAGTTTATTATTATTATTATTTTTAATCATGAACGTGTGTCATGTTATTTAATGTGACTAAACTTTATGATCTGTCTCTTCACCCAAGAGTCTCATATAATATTTAATGTAACAAAAATGTATGATTTGTCTCCGATTTGAAGAGTGTCGTGTTATTTAATGTGACCAAAATATTTGATTTGTCTATTAATCTAACAGTGTCATGTTATTTAACGGAAAGAAAATTCAAGATTTGTCTACAAGACAAAGATGACAGATGGCCAAAAGTCCAAACTCGGCCATCTCTTACCTCCTGTTAAATTATAGCCATACAGTTCACAAAGAAATAGCGTTTAATATCCGGTTTCGACGAACTATAAACGACTGCCCAAAAACATCGAGGCCATAGCAATTAGTAATAAAGAACCGGGAATGTGCCGACAGAAATATTTCATGGTGACTGCGATTACCGTAGGCATAACTTCGCTCCGCACTCGAACAATATCAGTGATTATGTGTTATGTATTCCAGCCAAAATATGATTCATCTATTTACTTCAAATAATTTACATAACTCAGTTTTCATTGCCAGCTTGTCTAGAACATATTTTGTTGGAAACTAATTATTGCTACTTGATCCTTGAACAAGTTGCTAATGGGAATGTCGTGTATTTCATTTAAGCCTCCGCCTTACAGGCGTGCAATTAGTTGTTCATGTTGTACTCCGTCACATGTTTTCTTATCGTCTGTGTTAGTAAACTGCATGCCCTTTATAGGACGTCGCAATCGTCTCCGATGACTTTCTAGACAATTTAACGTTCAGTAGCTTACCATTGCTTTCTGAACGACCGACGCTCATACGATTGTGAAAATCAACGCAAAGCAGTATGCTCCACAATCGTCTGCACTGGCTTCAAATTCGCTATATCAGAATTGTGAAACTGCAGTCAATGTTTCCTAAGCCATAGTATAGAAGTGATACTCTCGTCTATGAAACATGTATGGAATTCTAGATCTTTCTCAGCCAACATCATTAAACAGCAAGAACCTCCGACATTTCCATCGCAGATCTTCCACATTCTCACCACATGTCTTACACGTTCGACACAACGGACCCACATCTCAGCCAAATGTCTTACACATTCGGAACCACATCTCAGCCATATGTCTTACGCGTCCACATCACAAAACTCAGTCACGTATCTTACACATTCACATCGCACTTACACATCCACACCACACGCGGCAACCACATGTCTTACACATCCACACCACACAACTTAACCATGTGTTTTACACATCCACACAATTCACATCTCAACTACTCATCCCTCGCATATCCTGCACATCAGACGTCTACGCCTCAAGGGGCGCCTCACTAGGCACAACGCCGAATTTTCTCAATCTCCCACAACAAATCGCACACACTCTCACACAATATCTCCCTCATTCTACCGACCGGCTTTTCCCTCGCTCCACAAAATATCTCGCGCATCCCTACACAGGATTGTCCACATCCCAGAGGGGTAATTCCCATTCGAATCATCAAAACCGAATCGGATTCCTCGCAAATCCCAGTATCACATCTCTCACAATACTTCTCTTCCTTCCGCCTTCCCCCTTTCCCATAAAAGATTTCATAGATCAATCCAACCTCCACCAACCATCTCTTGCATCCTTTTAATTTGTCTTTCACGTTCCTTACAATAGTCTTCTGGTGGCTGTATTTGATCGTGTATACTCTCCTCTTTGGAAAATAGCAGGTTTTAAAACAGCTGCCGCTTTCTGTATGTAGCTGTGATAAATAGGGACACGTAATGTAGGTTTATTTGGCAAAAGCACACACACTGTGTATTGATATAACGAGGTCGGTTCTGCACTGTGCGAGAATCCTGAACATCGGTGTCATTCGGGAAAATAAGGATGTGTGCTAGAGCTCTGCAACTGTAGTAACCATTTCAGAATTTTGTAAAGTAGATAAAGGACATTCTTACATGCCTTACGATGAATTGGGTATATGGTGCTCGATTCATGTTTTAGAGATCAGTCTGTACTCGGTGGGTGATGTGGTCAGTACCATATTGTCCCCTTTACTTCCCAAGACATTTCATGGTCTCCATTTTAAACTGGGTGGACGTGAGCTCCCGGGTCAATTTTAAAAACCAGCCCCTAAAATACAAGCCCATAAGCAGAAACGTGTTGTGGGTATGAGACGTGTACTGACCATCGCATATTGTGTAGGCCTTCATTCGTAGAGGAAAAGTTGGCCAGTCTTTCTCTCCCGCCACGAACGATGATAGTTGGCATCGAAACCTGGTAAGACCGACTCATGCCATTGTCAGCGTAACGTCATCATTTCACTATCTGTTGGTGAATTAATTAACTGGGTGGGACATGTCTGCCAACGATGCGGTGTCAGTCTCATTCGTACATAATCATGTCAATGATTACCGGCTAATGAAGAATTGACATCACAGCAAAACGGAGAAGCCCATAGATGCTAAATCTCTCCATCTTATCTAGTAGGATACGGATGACGATCGTTTCATATATACAAGGTGTATTTTTAATGATTGTGCAGTGTTTGAAAATACTGTCGGTCCAAGTTTTGTATTGATCTATTTTGCTGCATGAACGTTACAGAGAGTGAATACAAAACTTTGACCAGCAATATTTTTTCAAATATTGTAGTGTCAGTAAAAATACACTATATATATATATATATATATATATATATATATATATATATATATATATATATATATATATATATATATATATATATATATATATTTGTGTGTGTGTGTGTGTGTGTGTGTGTGTGTGTGTTTGTGCTCGCGCGCGCGCGCGCGTTTGTGTGTTTTTTTTAAATGTAAAGTCGCAGTGTATAGTGACTGCACCAAATGTTTGAAGTGCTAGAACTTCATATAATTAACTAGATCAGGTAGTCGAAGTAGCCTAGTAACTATCACACTGGTCAGCACTCCCAGGGACCATGTATTAAAATTCTCATCAAGCATGATTTTATGTGTTTCTTTTTAATTGAACTGGGCTCACAAATCTACCGAGCCTAAAATGGCTACCATACAATATCTTAAGTCAGAGGTGCCCAAACCACGGCCCGCGGGCCACTTGTGGCCCGCCAGCTGCCAGAAAGTGGCACGCGAAGCCTCGTTTCAGTGGAGATTTCAAGAGTTCGCAATAGAGGAGGATAATGTTGCCCGCTTCATAAATCCGTTCGTATTTACTGATGCCAAGCTCTGTCAATTACAGCAAAACCTTCAGCACGAAGTAATTGATTTGAAATGCAATTCTGCACTGAGATGTAAATTTCTGGAGCTGCCTACTTCACATTAAGCTGATCATATGATTTCATTCTGGCTACTATTGCCTGTGAACAATTGGAACACTTGCGTTTGTTCCCCTTGAGATACATTTGTCGTTTTGGTTCGACTTACAGATGCGAGCACTCATTCTCTGTAATGATCGTTATAAAAAAGCAACATTCCAGACTCTCCGACAGTAACCTAGCTGTGCTTATGACTTGGGCACGCCAGATTTGTGCCCAGACATTGATAAACTGGCAACTGAACTTAAGTAACTGATTATGAAGAACAGTTACAATTGTAAATTAATCACATTAATGGCAATTTTCTAAATTGATTAAAAATTTATTATTAAATGAACTTTTCATTTTAAACCGAAATATGACCGCAGTGTAGTACTGACATTTGATTGCCTTTAAAGTTTTTGAAGTTTGTTGACGAAAGTTAAGGAAGGTAAGAATGATATTGCACGACTTTTATAATTGTGTAACGTTGTGGCCCGCTTAACTGACGAAAATAGTAGATATAGCCCTCGGCTTGAAAAGCTTGGTAACCACTGTCATAAGTAGAGGCGGCGGCGTGATATTGACCACATCAGCACTCGACATCCGATTGGTCTATAAACATATGAAGCTAACACCATATACACGAGGCGGCTCCGCGCGTTAATAATGGGCCGTTACTGTTTCTTTACAATATATTTGACATTCAGTAAACCTCAACGAATAGACGTCTGCTTCTTATATGCTAGATCGCGGCAATATAAGAGCAACAAATAAAAACATGGAATGAGTTTTCTCGCAAGGAAAAGTATTTACTTTGAAATAAGAACGCAAGTGCGACATGGATGCCTTTTTCTCCTTTATTATTCTTACTGACTACAGAATGGATTGGCAAGACGAGCGGCTACCGCCAGAAATGACATTCAATGCATTCTGAGAGAGCAGCTTGATTGATGGAAATTGTCACTGAGAATACCGCCCCCATGTCCACACACGAAATCAGGTGCAAGATAAATTAAATACACTTCACGGAGAGTCACAACAGTTAGGTCTACAAATCCAGAGTGGAAAGACAAAGACAATGATACTCTCACTTCATGACATTGAAACATACATCTATTTAGGTAACAATGTAGATCAAGGAGGGAGAACATACAGATATTTTAAAATAAGAATAAACAGGGCAAGAGTAGCTTTCATATCACTGAGAAACTTGTGAAAGTCATAAATGTACATATGACCGATTGTTATCATTTCAGATAAGGGATGTTTGCCTATCCGTACTCTAGCATGAGTTATGATATTTATGGCACGTATCCCATTTCCTGCATACCAAGCTGTTCTCCCTCTTTATTCTTGTTCCGGGGTACACACTCGTAAACCCGAGAGATGAATCAGATAATACGACATTCATTACCTAAATCCCATTCAAACTGGAAAGGATATCAAACATTCCGGAACAAAGAAAACCAGTTCGTTGTTTCCGGCGTCTCGGAGCAACAGAGGAACGCAAACTTTTTTTAACTTGACAAACCTTTCTAACTTGACAACCGGTCTATTGTTACATTGGAGGTTCACTAGGTCCTCGTTTGGTGAAACTAAACCGGAATTTAATATTTTTAAAAAAAGTATGACTAATGCGAAAAAAATAGGGGCAGGCTAGCGTGGCTGATAGGAAGCTATGCTCTTAATATGGGTGCGGTATGTCGAGGGTTTGAAGCCCGCATGCGTGGTCTCGTTAAGGGAGGAAACGACTGCAACCTATTCCTCCGTTGCTTCAGACCTACAACGTGTGAAAGCCCTTTCATTTCACATACCAGGTTCCTGTTCCGGGATAATTTAAAACAGAAAACAATTGTGTTGCGGATACCCACTTCATGTAATAAGGTGTGGTACATAGGGAAAAGAACATGAGGAAGGCAGAGAAGTAAATACCTGGATGGCTTGACCACGTGGCATGGTCGAGACAAGAACATTATGCTGATCCACGACTCTGGTGATTGTGTGAGGTGGCGAATCATGACCGCCCACACTTATTGGCATGATACAAGATGATGATGATGACATAGGTAGTAAGGCAGCCGCGATAGCGTGGTGATTGGACACCTGCCTCCGGCCTGGTGGTCGTAGGTTAGAATCCTCACTGAGGCGGATGTTCAGAATTGTCCTGTGCTTCCAGGTCGACCAGGCCTAAACTGGGTACCTAGAAGTATCTTGGGAAGCGAAGGCTGCCGGCATGATACTGACCACATCAGCCCTGGAGTGTCCACGGATAGTAGGCACAAGAGCCTTGCACCCTTCTACGTGATTATTGTACACTCTCAGCGCCAGTGTCTTGCCAAGACAGCTCATGATTATGCTCAGAATGAATGTATTACCTGTCTTTTAAAAAAGTCCTAAAAGTCGAGCGTATCGACTTCATTGCACCGCGTTTTATCCTATATGGCTAGGCGTCTTTCCGCTGGGCGGCTTGCCAAAAAGCATCGCACAAAGCACAAAATGTAGCTCCAGCGACGACCCCCAGGAGTCTCCGAGAAAATGCACTCATGAACCGAAAGACGTAGCTTGGAATCGAACCCACATCTTTCGGAGCGCGAGGCTCACGGCTTGACCACTTCGCCACGGAGACTCCCATTTTACCTGTCCACTGGAGTGTAGCAGTTACGACCAGTTTCCTTAGCGGTTAGCGTGCTTGCCTACCAAGCCCATTGGTCCAGATTGAATCCACGCGAGAGGCGTGATTATTTTTCATAACCAGTACGGCTCTGCTGTCGAGCTAGCCTTCAAATCCCGAAACAACCAAATAATCAATTTTATCGTTGCTCACTGGATTTAGGAGGCCTGGTGTTCCTTGCCAGTGAGAAGTCCTGATCGTTCGGGTCCACATCGATTGACGGACGTCAGTCGCGGCGATTGGGCAATCTTGAGCATAGCCTACGATGGGTAGCGTTGTGGTATTCCGGTGTGATAATTTGGCGTGTCCAGTGTGTGCTGCGTGGTTACACACCCGCTTCACACGCGTGATCCGGGGCTTGTTTCCGGATCCGGTCAGGGATATGCACTACTGACGAGCTCAAACGAGGGCGAAACTCGAGTATAGTGCTTCCATGACGTGGATAGGCCTTAGGTTCGTGCCGGAATGCGATCGGCGTTGCCAGTAGTGGGTTGTGCTCAATATTTAAATTTCAAATCTCGAAACAACCAAATAATCAATTCTATCAGATAAATGTCAGAATTTTCTAAGAATTGTTTAGGAAGGAAATTCGAGGAGAGAGAAAACTGAATACCTCACCTCAAATGTAGTGGCTGGAATATGTGAAGGTTCAGTATAAGCAAGGCTTCGATCAAATCGTCACACTCAAACGGTAGTATCTGGGAGTAGCTTTACCTTTTACTGGGACTGAACAGTCGTTACTAGCCTCCAAATTCAAACATGGCTTTTTTTAAATGTTGCATATCCCTTACAGGAAGTTGCAGTCAACACCAGCATTTTTCAGCTGCTGTTGATGTACTAGGCAAGTTTTACGTTCTGTAGTTTGCCGTAGTTTGCCATTGCTTTCTGAACGACCGGCTGGCATACACCCCATAAGTTACCAGGGCGGCGCGAACCACTGCTGATTCTCGCAGCTGCTGTTTTCCCCACGTGGATATGCGGGATTACGAACAATGTCGTTAACTCCTTGGTCAGGGAGACGGCTTAAGGGCTTAGGCATGGCTTAAAGAGTAGAAAACCACGGCTGGATTCTTAACAAAAAACACAACCAGTTTTGACAACAGCAACAACAACATTAACAACAAAAACAATAACAACAACAACATGATGCCTGACATCCAGAAGTAGGGCTAAAGTAAGTCCGCTCTATGCCTAGGATGCCCCAGTTTCCATGCCGCACTAGGCAGCTAGAGCAAAAGTTGACACCGCAAACCCATTTTTTTCCACCCAAAATATAAAAGATCTCAGTGTGTAGCTGTTGAGCTGAGTTAGACTGAGTCAAGAGCCGATCACAGTCGGTCAGTTGGGCGTAAATATTGACGTCTCGCCCAGAAAACATTGGCAAATAGCTCAACGTAAAATGGTCTAGTAAACCACGAACAGCCAATAGAAGCCTGGTGTGACTGGAACTTCCTACAAAGGCCATGTACGAGTGAAGTCGATAAGTAAGTCACAAATGGCGGTAGAAAAATAACTAAATATGATAACAACTTGAAACCAGTTTATTTTTATACATGCATTGTCCCTTTATTTCTCAACATAATTTCCGCCAACAATGATGCCCATCGTTTTATCAGTCTTCCAGAACCGGTTGCACAGAACTGCGTGCTCTGTTTTCTAAACCACGTTTTCACTTCACATTAAACTTCGGCTTCATTCGCGAAATGTCTCTCGCCAAGGTGATTTCCTGTTTATGCTGACAAATGTTTGTCCCGTTAAGCGGTGCATAGCTGGGTAGAAAACGAGGGTGAGTCAATAAGTAGGTCACAAAGTTCTGTGGGATGGTAGGTTAATGAAACCAAAGCACGCAGTCCTATGCAGCCGGTTTGGGAGGACTGATAAAACGATGGGATAAATGCATCAATGTTGGTAGAAATTATGTTGATGGATAAAGGGACAATGCGTGTATAAAAATTAACTGTTTTCAAGTTGTTATCATCTTTAGTTGTTTTTCTACAGCCATTTATGACTTACCCTCGTAATTTAATTTGGTGAATAACAATGTGATTGGGTAATTTGTGGTATGTGTAAAGTGTGTGGTTGTGTGTGTGTTTGTGATTATGTGTGTTTATTTGTCTTGCACGTTATCCTACCTAGTACGGAAGTAGACAGTTATTTTCAAATTTCTAGTTATATCCATAGATAAATTCAATATCACGGAAAAAGACAAGAAAATTGTATGTCCAGTGCCACAGAACGACACAAGACTTCCCATCTCTCTTCTATATATATATATATATATATATATATATATATATATATATATATATATATATATATATATATATATATATATATATATATATTATACACACACACACACACACACACAAACATACAGAGTTTATATATTGATATACATTGGTATATATAATAATTATGTATGTTTACTTTTTGGCTGATACCAGTAACTATCCAGCACCCATTGTCTCATCGACATATCCAGCCATTAATTATCCAAGAATTACTCTAGCTAATGAAACAACACAATGTCTTGATTCACCTGTCCAGCCAACCAGCCATTATCTGTAGATCCATCTGCGCCACAATACAGCCCCAGACAACTATACCCCAATCTAACAGCCCTGACAATGAACCCCAGGTGCCAGGGGCAATCGCACAGGGGGATCATGTATATTCATGAGGTGATAGCATGGAATTATGTCACAAGATTATTCAGTCAGATTACATTGTGCTCTGTGGAATGCAAGCATCGGCATTTTGACACTTGTGGATAGAGGAATACGGAAGAGAAATAGTTTGAATTATGTCTGTGTGCCTGCTTGTCTGTCTGCCTATCTGGTAGACGGAAAGGTCGCTGTCTTTCTTTCTTTCTATTTTTTAAACATTTCTCTCTCTCTCTCTCTCTTTCTCTCTCTCTCTCTCTCTCTCTCTCTCTCTCTCTCTCTCTCTCTCTCTCTCTCTCTCTCTCTCTCTCTCTCTCTATTTGCTTCTGTCTATCACCCTTTCTTGTTTTCTGGCTTCTCCCCTGATATGGGGATGACGTATTGTATTCTTTTATATACCTAACAACTTACAATACGTTGACCTCCTGATATAACCAACCACTCGCGGCTTCCGCTGACTCCAGCACTAGGCAGTCATGACATTGTGGTTAGTGCCCTTGCCTGCCAAAGTCAGTGCTTCGGTTTCAATCGCCAGCAGTGTTACTTCTCCCCAGCCAGTACACTTCTGTGGTGGATCCAGTCGATTTGTCTGTGAATTGTCTAAGAAACAACGGCGACGAAGAAAGGGCCTGGCAACACACCTATGTCGTTGCCTAGAATATGTGAAGGCCTTCCGCTTTACACAAGACAGTACCCGTAATATTTGTGAGGGCTGGTCTGGTTCGCAAGATCAGTCCCGCGTCTAGCGTTCGTTGTCTCGGATGGCTGTGTGAGGTGCACCAAAATAGGATCTTCCCAGCCAAGGCAAGTTAGCCTACCAGTTGTTCGTGAGTCATGTAATATTGCTGCCTCTACCCACATATTATAGCATGCGCTGATTTTGGTTGTGACGGAAGTAAAGATGCGGACAAATGCCCTACACTTAATATACCTTGATGTCGCCCTTTACCTTTAGTGTGCGTATACAAGACCTTACGTCATAAAGAATAGACTAAGCAAGTTTTCAAATACAGGGTGCATTTTTAATGACTGGGGTTTTTGAAAATATTGCCGGTCCAAGTTGTGTATTTACCTTTTATTTTGCATGAACTCCACAGAGGGTGAATACAAAACTTGGAACGGCAATATTTTCAAACACACCACAGTCATTATAAATACACCCTATAAATAAGCTACAAGAAACAGCAGAAAAGTACATAATTATGAACAAGAACGGAAGATTTTGACACGGTCGTAAGACTTTGTAGATGATTTCATAGCCTCGATTCATTACCTCTAATGTTGCCATTAGGATTCTTGTGTAGATCCGAGTGGCCCACACAATGTGATATCACGCCATTTAAACGTGTTGCTTAAGGTTTAAATGCTCGCGATTTGTAATCAATACAGAACATGAATGTCGGCAAGGATTAACGGCTAAGTACATGGCCATTTGGAACTACAGTTAGGCTATTATGCACGAAGCATGTTGTTATAAATGCCGATTAATTGGCGATATTGACATAATCCTTCAAAATGGAGATAATAAGGAAACTAAGTTTTAATCCTCGAGACTTCACAGTGTATTTGTACCTTTCAGGTAACGTGGTTTTACGGTTTATTTTTATCTTTTAGGTCACGCGATTTCACACAGTATCTACACATTTTAGGTCACGAGACTTCAATTAAATTTTTTCTTTTTGTCATGACACTTCAAAGTTTACTGTTTATTTAAGGTCACAAGACTTCAGTTTATTTTTACCACTTAGGTTACGAGACTTCACAGTTTATTGTTAATTTTAGCTCACGAAACTACAGTTTATTTTCACCTTTTAGGTCACGAGACTACATAGTTTATGTTTACCATTTGGGTCACAGCCGGTCTTCCCGAAAGAGGGATTTCACGACTTTCACCGTAATCTCGTAAACTCTCGTAAGTAACGTGACGTTGTGCGAGAATCGGTAGTGGTTCTCTCCGCGTCGGTAACTTACGGGGTATGTGAGCCGGTCGCTCAGAAAGCAATGGCAAACTACTGAGCGTAATATTGCCAAGAAATCAACAATCAGCTGAAATATGCTGATGTTGACAGCTATGTCCTGTATAGGATATGCGGGAAAAAAATTTGGGTCACAAGACTTCAGTTTATTTGTATCTTCTAAATCACGCGATTTCACAGTTTACAGTTACCCTACCATGTTCGTCACTAAACTAACAATTTATTTTTACATATTAGATCTGGAGAATTAACATATCATTTTTACCCGTAGACCACAGAAATTAACGGTTTAATTTTATCTTCAGATCCATAGACTTCAGTTTATTTTTGCAGGTAAAGGAAGTCTTGAGTACATCCTGACGAAGGGGTGCCAAGCGGCTGGGCTTTATAAGCTGGTGTGACCATTTCGCTTTAGTGTTGCCTTTCCTTCGAAGATACATAGTTGGAACATGTTTTGCGACATTATCTGGACTCCATAGCCGTACTCGTAGTAAAAAGTCAAATTCTGTTATTAGTATATAGAACTGAATCTCGGACAGCTGGGCTGTGTCGATAAGTGGAAGCACTAGGTAATACACCGCTGCGACTCATTCATTCATTCTGTAGCATGTCCTTTGCAAAACCTCGCTCCCATAACAACCTTCTGGAAAACTTCTAGGTTATAATCAACATGTCCTGCGTCCGATACACCCATCTGGAAATCATCTACCACATCCTGCGCCCATCTTCTCTTTGGCCGTCCTCTTCCTCTCTTCCCAGGCATATACCCCGCCAAGATTGTTCTCTCCAAACTTTCTTGACTTTTGAAATGACCAAAATATTTCAATTGCCTCTTTGTTTTATCGTCTAACAGTAGCCAACCTTCTTCAATTCCGTCATTAAAAAGACTAAACAAAGCGTTAAATAACACAGAAACGAAAGTACAACACAATTAAATTAGAAGGGAAAAAAAAACACAGCTGGAAAGGTTATAACTTGCAGTGAAAGTGCTTGGTGGCCAAACTAAATATAGTAAGCAGTACACCACTATACAAAACAACGGCAGAGCATGCTTGCCTGTCGGTCCGATGATTATTTGTTCGAATCCCCTTTGAGGACGGGAATATTTCCCCCCATTGATCTGCGGTCCCAGGTCGACTCCGCCAGTATTGGGTATCCAGAAATTACCTGGGAAGTAAAGGTGGCCGGTGTAATATTGACCACGTCACCCATCGAATGCCCATTAGTCTCAATGTAAAAGGCCTGCATCGAATACCCAGTATGCCTCATGGCAAGACAATGGATTCTTGACTTTAATTCCACGATAAATCAGCTTTCCACATGGAGCAATATTCTTGTACACTCCGGGAGTGGATTTTTTCTTTCTTTTGATTTGCTCAATTTTAACTCGAGCGTAGTCTACGCTGGACTGAATTTCTGTGTGTGGGCTAACTTTCCATATTACCCGTGTCCCTCGCCATCAGGTGAACCCACTCCGACTTCTGAGGTGCTTGTAATTTACGTCCCCAAGCAAAGACGGGAAGTCAACATTTTAGTCCAGCTGACCGGTGTAGGGGTTGAACCCGCTACCGCACCATCAGCACACCGGAAGTTTAAGAGCGAGCGTTCTTATCCATTCGGCCAAGCTGACCTCCACTGGGAGTATTATTTCTAGGTTCAGTATGCATACGTTCTCCGTAGATTGGAAGACAGCATGCGGTTGCGTCCGCAGGGATACATATAATCTCTAAAGTGTATTAGGTGAGTTCCAAATTCCCGTGAAACTGAAGCAATTTAATTAATGTGCGTACAGGCTGCACTTGGCACTGGTGTAGTATCGCTGCTAGCACACTTGGCTGTCTGCCCGATTGTTCTTGGTTCACATTTCCCTCCAGTTGATATTTGTTTCGTGGCCACGTGGTCTCAGGATTAACTCTGCTTCATATGCTGGTTGGTAGGATTACCTCTGTTTCATATACTGGTTAGCAGGTTTAACTCTGCTTCATATACTGGTTAGCAGGTGTAACTCTACTCCATATACTGGGTGGTAGGATTAACTCTGCTTCATATACTGATTAGTAGGATTAATACAGCTTCATTTACTTGTTAGGAGGATTAACACAGCTTCATTTACTTGTTAGTAGGATTAAAGCAGCTTCATATACTGGTTAGTAGGATTAACACAGCTTCATATACTGGTTAGTAGGATTAACTCAGCTTCATATACTGGTTAATAGGATTAACTCTGCTTCAAATACAGGTTGGTAGAATTAACTCTGCTTCAAATACTGGTTAGCAGGATTATCTCAGCTGCAAATACTGGGTTGTAGGATTACCTCAGCTGCATAAACTGAGTGATAGGATTAACTCAGCTGCATATACTGAGTGATATGTAGAAAATGTTCTTGGAAGGACGGCGGCAGACGTGATACTGACCAAATCACTCAGCCAGTGCCGTTTGATCCATGAAGGATGGAACCAGCACCATATCTGCAATATGCCACGACGGTGTAGGCACTCACTAATGATGTGAAGATGTCACGACGGTGTATGATCACACTAGTGATATGAAGATGTCACAACGGTGTGAGAACACGGGTGATGTGAAGATGTCACGACGGTGTGGGAACACACTGATGATGTGAAGATGTCACGACGGTGTGGGATCACACTGATAATGTGAAGATGTCACGACGGCGTGGGATCACACTGATGATGTGAAGATGTCACGACGGTGTGGGAACACACTAGTGATGTGAAGATGTCACGGCGGTGTGGGATCACACTAGTGATGTGAGGATGTCACGACGGTGTGGGATCACACTAGTGATGTGAAGATGTCACGGCGGTATGGGAACACACTGGTGATGTGAAGATGTCACGACGGTGTGGGAACACGGGTGATGTGAAGATGTCACGACGGTGTGGGAACACACTGATGATGTGAAGATGTCACGACGGTGTGGGATCACACTGATAATGTGAAGATGTCACGACGGCGTGGGATCACACTGATGATGTGAAGATGTCACGACGGTGTGGGAACACACTAGTGATGTGAAGATGTCACGGCGGTGTGGGATCACACTAGTGATGTGAGGATGTCACGACGGTGTGGGATCACACTAGTGATGTGAAGATGTCACGGCGGTATGGGAACACACTGGTGATGTGAAGATGTCACGACGGTGTGGGAACACCGGTGATGTGAAGATGTCACGACGGTGTGGGAACACACTGATGATGTGAAGATGTCACGACGGTGTGGGATCACACTGATGATGTGAAGATGTCACGACGGCGTGGTAACACGGGTGATGTGAAGATGTCACGACGGTGTGGGAACACGGGTGATGTGAAGATGTCACAACGGTGTGGGATCACACTAGTGATGTGAGGATGTCACGACGGTGTGGGATCACACTAGCGATGTGAGGATGTCACGACGATATGTGATCACACTGGTGATGTGAAGATGTCACGACGGTATGTGATCACACTGGTGATGTGAGGATGTCACGACGGTATGTGATCACACTGGTGATGTGAGGATGTCACGACGGTATGGGATCACACTAGTGATGTGAGGATGTCACGACTGTGCGGGAATACACTAATGATGTGATAATACTAACCAACATGGGGACACGCAAAACTATGTGTTTATACTACACGGTGTAGAAATACACTAATGATGTGATTATACTACAACGATGTGGGTAATGATGTGATTATACTACAACGATGTGGGTAATGATGTGATTATACTACAACGATGTGGGTAATGATGTGATTATACTACAACGATGTGGGTAATGATGTGATTATACATCGACGCTGTGGAAACACACTAATGATGTGATTATACTACTACGTAACAGAAACAACACTATGATATTATAATGTCACGCAGATATAGATTAATGCCACGACGGCGTAGAAACACAATGATGATATGTCTTTTACACATGTAGTCTGGAGTACTTTGGTACTATTTTCAATACAAGAAACATGAAGAAAAGTAAAGTGTAGTCTCAAACATTTAAAGAAACAAAAGTCAGTAACGTCCGACATGGTGTTTGACAGTTAAAGATCATATCCCATTCAGGAAAAATAAACACATGCGAAACGTCAATAACGCCAACATTTTTGCACGGATCAAACAATCTGAACACAATATAACTTGATCAGATTCACATATAACACCTTGAAAAACAAGTTAGTTGCATATCCTTTACATGACATCGCAGTTAACCCCGATATTTTTTTGGCTGTTTGTGATTTCTTGGCAAGTTTACGTTCAGTAGTTTGCCATTGCTTTCTGAACGAGTGGCACTCATGCCATTGTTTGAAAATCAGCACAAGGCGGTCTGATTCCAAATCGTCCGTAGCTGTGTTTCCAACGGGGTATGCGGGATTGCGAATTGTATGTGTAACCATTTCCCATAGCAACATTTTGAAAATAGGATAGGTCCTTGGTCCTGTCAGATACAGTAATACCTATGTACCGAAGGATAGAGCAGACACTAATGGGAATGTATAAGCACTTTTTGGTTGTCAGCGATGTGATTACACAGATTGAGAAGGGCTCATTATGTTGAACTAGTGGTTACGGAGAGACACAGTAAGGATATGTGGAGATATTTAAGGTACAAGATCAAGATGGCGCCCACAAATAGGAGGAGGGACGATGTGGACTTGACATAACAACGTCATTATCGTGTAATTGTGGTGGACGGGGGAGAGAGATTTCGTCGAGATAGAGATGAATTCAAATGTAGTGTGCATGTAGCTTGGAGCATTATAGTTCCGCGAATTAAAGAACGAGAAGGAAGAGGGGAACGAACAAACCAATGAACTTTATTTTCAAATAGTACAAACTGGCCACGGAGGGCAGTCTTACATTCATCCCTTCCAATCACTGATATTTCGTACATCAATCTATCTACTGTGCATGTTACATTCACATAGAGATGTAAACAATAACATTGTTAAATGAAAGCTGTGAACATAAACAATGCATATTGCTATGTTTAGGATTAGGATAATAATAACTGTAGGATGAGGCTGAGGAGGAGGAGGAGGAGGAGGATGTGGAACAGGGGCTAAACATTAGTTGCATGTCTTTTAGAGGACGTTGCAATCGACCCCAACATGTTTTGGCTGTTTGTAATTTACTAGACATTTTATTTACGTTTAGTAGTTTGCCATTGCTTTTTGAGCGACCTACATCCACATCATCGAGATCAACGCAAGGCGGTCTGTTTCTAAATCGTCTGCGGCTGATTTCGAATCCTTGACCCGGTATGCCGGGAAATTGTGAAAAGCGATCACTGCCTCTAAGCCACAGCCCGAACGGGGATATGTGGAGAATAAAGGTTATCAACAGGAGAAGAAGAAGGAGTAGCAGCAGCAGCAGCAAGAGGAGGAGGAGCAGAGGAAGGACTTCTGTTATATACGACGATTTACTGCCATGCAGCAAAACAAGTCAGTTTTGTATATTATGCATAAGTACTCTCTTTCTGATATTCAATAACAGTGATTCACTGTAGAAGATACTTTTCATTTTTTTTTTAATTGCAACTTTTGCTTGGCCTATTATATCCTTAATTTCTGTCTTGCATCTCCTATCCGATGTTATTATTTCCTCCAGGTATTTAAATTTATTAACTTGGTATCACACACTTATATCACATTTTAGTGTTATTTTTTTCTTTGATGTAAACATTGTTTCTTATTTCTATATTTTCAAGAAAAGTTCTTCTTTTTAAAGAAAATGTTCTGGAAAATAATGCTGCGGGCGTTCATACAGATAGGTCATATACGAATCAGTAGAAAGTACACTTGAATGAAACGTACCAGTAAGGCTTATGTATAGACATATGTACAGACAGACGACAGAAACGGAAAAGTACACTTTACATTCAGATTATGTATAAAAGATATGTAGACTGTCTGGTGTTGACTTCCTTTCAGAAAACTTCTATTTCATTGGATTGTAGAATAGAATCTATAATAGGAACACGAGTATTAGTGCATATATAATTCAGTAGTTACAAAAGAGGGACTGCAGCTGAAGTAGAGAACTACATGAAGCATTCATGAAATGTCCCGGGGCTGCTTAATGAAAACAAACAGACAAGATTGAATGTTTCAACCGAGGCTCTTCAACATACAGAGAACAGGGAGTGATATTTTAATGACGCATTTATTAAAATATGAGAAATAAAAACACTTAGGGATGTTAAATCCTGCTATAAAGTAAGATATGCTAAACACGGATACCGTGTACCTTACAATGAACTCCATAATGTTGAACATAAATAACGAGGGGTTATTAATAATGAAATGACAAATCAAAATAAGTATACGACGACCCAACGAACGGCGTTTCGATTATAGTAATCTTCATCAGGAACGGAACAACACAAACAGATTTAAAGAAAAAACATAAAATTAGAAAATTTAATAATAATAAAACACGAATCTTGTGTTGTTAGGAAGGCAGCGTAGAAGTTCAGTTCAGTTGTGAAAGATGCCAAATAAGAAAATGTGGAGCCGAAGGTGTGAAAACAGCTAGATAAGGATATATATAGGGAAGTCAGCAGAGTTATACAGTAGCATCTACAATAGTATTGATTCCCGATGGGTAGAGTTTCTCTTATCTATAAAATATACAGCGGCAACTGTGGTAGTACCCGCGATTCTTTCGCTGTGGAATCTCCGAGGACATAACATGGTGTTTGTCCTTCGCGGGACGTTGCTATAATTCCTTGGCTGATTTTCAAGGCAATTTTACGTGCTGTAGTTTGTCAATGCTTTCTGAACGAGAAGTCAACGTTTAAGTCTAACTGATCGGTGTAGGGAATTAACCGACTACCCCGCCATCATCGCAAGTGATGTTTCAGAGCGAGTGCTTTTATCCTTTTGGCCACGCTACCCTCTTCGAGGCTGTACAGAGAATGGTGTATTTTTAATGACTGTGCAGTGTTTGAAAATATTGCCGGTCCAAGTTTTGTATTCACGCTCTGTAAATTTCATGCAACATAATAGGTAAATACAAAGATTGGACCAGCAATATTTTCAAACACTGCACACACATTAAAAATACATCCTGTACATATACATAGTGATTTTCACTGACAGAAGTAGAAAAAGTCAAGTTAGTGTGTCGGATTATAATTTATATTTACTTTCTTTGCCTTCTATGAATGTACATCTCATTTCATCTTGTTCCTCTAGTACCTCGTTGTGTCGAGGTGAAGTATAAACAGCGGGAGAGTGCCTGTTTATGGGCTTCATGTATCGAGATTCCCATGGACTCTGCCATTCCCTCTGCCCATTGTTTACGTGGCTGGCCTCGTCTTCTGCTTCCATTTGGCCTGTACATCATTGCTTGTTGTGGTATACTGTTGGTAATCTAGTAACATGGCCAAACCATTTAACTGGCTGTTTTCTGATAAAATCTAGCGCTGCTATAACTCCAACTTTAGTCTTGATTTCTTCATTTCTAATTTTCTCTCTTCTTGATACATTTGAGTATTCTTCTCAGGAATCCCATTTCTGAATGCCCATCAACAGTTGAATACTGAGTCTCTCATTCTGCATACTTCTTGATTTGATTCTGGGGACACTTACAGGAAATAACAGTTGAGTTAAACTGAGCCAAGAACCGACGACACAGCACTCGGGGCATTCCAATACGTGCTCCGTCCTCATCTGCAACAGCCAGCGAAGTGTCCCAATACTAATGGCACCGGTAGCAACCTGATTATGTGTCCGTGTAAGAGACCCGGGGAGCCGTGGCTGAGAGGATAAGGTTTTCGCCTCAGGCTCAGAACGTACTGGGTTCGATCCCTGAATGGGGCTGGGAATTTTTCCAAGAACCGTTGGTATCTAATGATGTCACACTTTCCCTTAATCTCTTGGGTAGTGAGATCAGATACCTAGCCGACTCTGATAAAGGTGGGGGAAAAAACAGGAGGTCCAAGGTGCAAGTTGAAAAAAACAAAAACACAACAGTTGGAAATCACAAAGAGTATACCGTAAGGCCGTTCCCCTGGCAAAATTGTTACGAAAAGTAAACCTACTGACGGGTAGATAGAGCCCATTACCCCGGATGGAATCTGTCTAGAGGAAGTCATCCTTACACAGATACATGTCGAAGTCGGACACGCCCACCTGTCAGGTGCATACACAGGTGTGACGCACTACCTTCGAAAGAGGAATGAAGAAGATGATAAAGATGAACAAGAAGGGGGAGAATAGACAAAGAAATACATTTAGAGAAGGGGTATGTACAGATCTATTAGGGTCTGGAATTAGCTAATTAACTACTGGATTTTAAACTTTAGTGTAGTATTTACATTGTTCAATCGAGATGTGACTATCACATAGGCTGTAAAGCATCAATATTCAACAATTGTTTCTCTTGTGATATTTTAATACTGTTTCAGTTGCATTTTATTTGTTAATCCTTTTCCAAACTGCATGAAGTATGGCTCTGCCAGCGGTTAAAGGTAATTTATGAGTTCAAGAGAGCGGAACAAGACAGGCAACAATGAAATGGAATGACTGGAAAGATTCCCAACAAGCCCAAGAAATGAAATGAGAATTTAATTATTTCTCATTTTTGTATTCTCTTTCTACCACGTTTAACTGCTTATGCATCTATTTTATGTAACTAAATGTTTATAAGAGCTTAATCCAAATTTTGAAAACATATAACTGCTACTAGTGTAGATGCATTTATATTTCCGTGGATTTCAGGTTGTTTATAGGATAGTTAATTGAATATGCTGAGTTAAGTTGAGGCAAGAACCGACATCGGAGCGCTTGAAACATTTTCATAAGTACTCCCTCCCCATCTTCAACAAACCAACGGCCAGCAAAGAGTACCAATTTTTTTTCGCTGGGTCGCTTTGCACTCAAGCGTAGTCCATACACCTACGTCTAGTAACACTGGACTGAATAGTGCGTATGGATTAGCTTTCAATGTTACCGATATCTCTAGCCATCAGACGAACCCACATCGACTCAGAGGTACTTGTAATTTACGTCCCCCGAGTCAAGGACGAGAAGTCAACATTTTAGTCCAACTGTCCGGTGTAGGGGTTAAACCCCTTATCTCGGCATCAGCACACCGGATGTTTCAGAACGCGCGCTCTTAACCATTCGGCCACGCTGACAGCTATTATGCTGTGTATGCATACTAGTGTGCAAAACGTTTCGATAAACTTTCTGTTGCCTATATTAGGACGAATCTGTCATCACACACCAATACCCACACACAAACCCATGACAGTCAATGACTTTAAACTCAAGTTGTGAACATATGACAAGTAATTTGCAATGATTCATTGTTGAAGAAACAATGAGCTCTCAACATAAAACTATCATCCAAAAGTATTCAACACATTATTTCTCAGTATAAAATCAGCCCCAAGCTATTTGAACAGTAGCTCTGTGTAGACTACATCTATGTGCTGCCCAATTGTTAGCCCTATGGAAATAAATTGTGTTCCTTAGTTCGTTCGCTCGTTCGTTCTTTCGTTCGCTCGTTCGTTGTTTCCTAACTTAATAACTCGCTCTTGTGGAAAGGTAAGGGGCCATTCATTCATTAATTCAGTAGCATGTCCTTTGCAAAACCTGGCTACAATAACAATCTTCCGAAAAACCTCTCGATCATACGTCCCGCGTCTGATACATCCATCTGGAGACCACCCGCCACATCCTGCACCCATCTTCTCTTTGGCCTTCCTCTTCCTCTCTTCCCAGACATATACCCCTCCATTATTGTTCTCTGAAAACTTTCGTGACGTTCTAAGTGACCAAAATATTTTCATTTTCTTTGCTCTATCGTCTGTATTAGCCGACCTTCAATATTCAGCTCTTTAAGTATGGATGCATTTGTTTTTTTATTCATCCAAACTATTCTTAGAACTCGTCTATAACATTTATATTCAATGGCATTTATGCGCTATTCAGCTTGTTTATAAGTCCATAATGGAACCAAAAGGTAACACTGCAGCCTACTATACATGTCGCAGTGGGTGTTGGAGCGGTAATGGCTACATTATCTCGAAGATAACTAGAGCCACAAACTCCAACCAAGCATGAATATGTCTAAAGAGGAGGCTTGGTGTCAGTTGGTTGAGAGTATATTCTCCAGGAGGAGAAGATGGGGGACAAGGAGGGGGAAGGAGAAGGGGGGAAAAGGAGGAGAATGGGAAAAGAAAAATGAGGAGGGGGAAAGAGAGGGAATGAGGGAGGAGGGGGAAGGAGAAAGGAGGAGAAGGAAAGATGGAGGAAGAAAAAAGGAAGAAGAAAGAAAGAAAGAAAGAAAGAAAGAAAGAAAGAAAGAAAGAAAGAAAGAAAGAAAGAAAGAAAGAAAGAAAGAAAGAAAGAAAGAAAGACAGAAAGAAAGAAAGAAGAAGAAGAAAGAAGAAGAAGAAGAAGAAGAAGAAGAAGAAGAAGAAGAAGAAGAAGAAGAAGAAGAAGAAGAAGAAGAAGAAGAAGCTGGTAACTGATAAATCATTACAGTGTGTCAAAATGTCCACAACCATGTCTTGTTTTGTCTCCCAGGCACACATTCCGTCATTCCAGCAATGGAATCGTTTATTGAATTAAACGGGCAGTTCATTACCCAATGTTTAAATAACCAGAACATTCACCGGAGACCGCAAATTTCATCCCTTGTGTTTGACTCGGCAGTTTTTACTTTGCGGTCTGTAATGAATAGCTAAAAACGGTTCCATAAATATGACTCTTGAGTTTCAGCGTACATATTGCAAACTGCGATCAATAGTGAGGCTTTAAAGAACAGTGCTGGAGCACTGAATGTGCAGGGTGAGGAAAGAAAACCTATATTTATGGAGGAGGTGGGAGGATGTTCTGAAAAATGCAGAGGCATCAGGACATCATCAGGATAAAGGGACAAAATGCATTTCATGAAAGCTGGTGATGCCGGAATTAGAAAGGAACAGACCCGACAGCCGTGAATCGGATTGGGCTGGGGGGGGAAAAAATTGCATTTGGTGGGAAAGAAACAAAATAGGTTAATGAGAAGTTCTATTGAGAGATGACCGGATGTAAAGGACAATGTTTGAGCAGAAATGGCTGAAGATGATTAGGCCTTGATTTGAGATTTCCACAGAAGAAAAGAACCGCGGGACTTCCTTAGCATAATATATAGTATTCAGATATACTTTTTGTAGACATGTGGGAAACGTGGACAATGAGCAGACAAGCCGAAAAAACATCTAATGGCAGTGGAAATATGGTTTCTGAGAAAAATGCAAAGATTACCAGGTACCGACAGAAAAACCAATGAGCAAGTCGTACAAGAAGCAAATGAAAACCGTAAACTGATTGGAGAAATTTGACGCAGACAGACAACAATTTTTGGGGCATGTTATGAGAGAACTCGATGACAACTGGCAAGATTGAGGGGAATAGACCAAGGGGAAGGCAGATAAGTAAATTTCTGGATGGTTTGACCACATAGCCTGGTCTAACACAGAGTTGATTCACGAATCTAATGATCGCTTGAATGGCGAAACATGACCGGGCTTGCTTATCAGCATAGCACAAGATCACGATGTCAGAGATCTGCGGGAGCGCCGTGGCTAGACGCTCGCCTGCCGGGCCCTGTTGGTCACTTGTTCCATCAGCATCGTTGTGGACTTTTTAAAATTGCCCTGCTCCCAGGTCGACCAATCCTAAAATAGGTACCAGGAAATATCTTGAGAAGTAAGGCAATCTTGGTGGCATTGACCACATCATCTATCCAGTGACCACATCATCTATCAAGTGACCACATCATCTATCAAGTGACCACATCAAATATCAAGTGACCACATCATCTATCAAGTGACCACATCATCTATCCACTGACCACATCATCTATCCAGTGCCAATTGGCATATAACAATATGGTTATAGAAGGACATTCCCAATGCACATAAAGCGTGTAAAATAGCCCTTTACGTACTTCTATATAGCAGTCAATGGACCCGCGAAAGCGCAGTGGCTAAAATGCTTGCGTGTCGTCCCACTAGTCAGGGTTTGAATCTGAATCTGTATCGGGTGGATTCTACAATTCACCCCTCGTCGATCCAGTCTATAATTGTACCAGTAAATATTTTGAAAAGCCAAAGATACCGGCCTGATATCGACCACATACCCCACCGAGTGCCGGTCATCTATAAATATATGGGGTTAGCACAATATACCCAATACGCCAATACCCAATATATCCAATATATATCTTCGCTGGCTGTTGAACGAGGGGACGGAGCACATATGGGAATGTCCTGAGTGCAATGGTGTCGGTTCCTAACTCAACTCAACCAATATATATATATATATTTCCACATGATGGAAAGTATCCATCTACTACCCAGCTCAACCTACAGTAATGAATATAAACAAATAGTCAGCAGCTGACTACCTTCCATCAACAACAGCACTGAAATGCTATGAACCTAAAACTAACTGCTACTTTCATTATCATTAGAGACAAAAACGTCGACTTGTGAGTGCGAGTGAGGACGGAGAGGCAGTGGAATACATTCCCTCCACACACCGAGTCATTTTTCATTATGATAAGATGGAGCGGCAGAATGCTTGTCAATGGGGTGCCTACAGCGAAGCTGGGATCAAATTAAGTTTCCTACTTCTACGGTAGCCTTTGTAGTGTTCTTAGTGTTTCAGGCGTGATATATTTATCAGCAATCTAGTTCTGATCTTCCTGTCTTTATCTGGTTTATATCTCTGTATAGTTCCGTTAGTTTGTTTATACAATTCAAGCCGGGGGACTAGGTATGCATACGTACGGTATGTATCCGTCTTGCTCAGGTTAGTTGTTCCCTTGGGCTTGGGCTGTGGTCCGCAGATAAGGAAATAGCTAAAGCCAGCGGCGGAAGCATTACGAACATAGGCTTAATAATCTCAGTCAGTCCGTATGTGCTGTGCTGAATAAATACCTGATTACATCTTCATGTGCCTTTGTGAAGATGTGAATTTTCAGTACCAGTCTTGCATACCCTTCTAGTTTCTGAGCACGGTGAGGAAAACTATAGCTCTGCAACAAAACCCTCGATCGGGTCTCTACAACAACTTCACTCTGATTGATGCAAGACCTTATGTGGACTCACATGACCTGAACGAACACTCTAAGGACTTAAAATCTAATTCAGGTAGTCGGTGTGGCTGAGAGGTTTACCACACTTAAACTTTCTCCTGTGGTCGGGGTTAGTGGGTTCGTTCCATGCGTTGGTCATATGGACTTAAATATTGACTTTCCGTCCTTGACTTGCGTCAATCACAAGTACCTCAGAATTCGGAAAGAGTTCGCCTGGTGGCGAGGGATACTGGTAACAGGGACAGCTAACCCTCACGCCGAACCAGTCTAGTGCACTCACTAGCGGTAACAACTACAAGTAGTAGTAGCAACTAGTAGTAGTAGTAGTAGTAGTTGTAGTAGTAGTAGTAGTAGTAGTAGTAGTAGTAGTAGTAGTAGTAGTAGTAGTAGTAGTAGTAGCTCTAGTGTGTTCTACGCTCCAGCGCAAAGCAGGCGTAACGCAAAAGCTAACTCTTCTTGTGTAGTCACAGACAACACCCACAATAACAACAATAATGTCTATACTGCTGCGATCTGTTTAGACAGTTCAACCCAGTGAACTCAATAAGTGCGTGTGCGTTATGTATCCGCTTTCCTTATTTTCTTCATCCATCACAGACGTGTCTAGTTTTATTAAATACACAACATAGTGACTGCGAATGGATGTGGAAGGTAATACTATAACAAATTAGATAGATGTGGATGCATCATAATCGCTCTTGCCTTATCTGTTATTATGTACATTATTTGATTAATTTCTTTCTGCGACCACATAACACAAATCAGAAAGAGTCAGTCGACATATTTTGGTCAACTTATGAGAGAGAACAAATGAAACTGTAATAACTGGAAAGATGTCTAAGGAAAAGGGGATGGAGCAAGTGGCGGAGTGGAGGGGTGGGGGAGACAGACGGAGAGAAAATAGCGATAAAAACATCATCATAGCATGGACAAATGTCAATACGCGAAATGATACTTTCTCTTGGAGGTGGCGAGATGTGGAGAAGTATAATCGCTGACGTCTGTCTGCCAGGTCTCTGGTGTTTATTGTACTCACAACATATTGCAATGTATTTCCGATAGAACATTGATATTTTGAATATAGAGGTGCGAATAAGATGCTGGCACTGGACATGCCACAAGGTGAGACGGGTTAATAGTATAACAAGACAATCCTTCCTCTCAAAACCACAGTGCAACAGAAACAGAAGGAGGCCTTAATAATAATACAAGGAAAGGAGAATTAGAGACATAGATGAATAATATGGGGAGCAGAGACCTGCAGGCGATAGCAGCGGATTCAAGAGCCTAGGCTCCAATGGGAGTGATATGAAGAAGGAAGAGGAGGAGTGGAAGAAGAAGAACAAGTACAGGAAGTAGTACTTATTGCAAAGTTATGTTATAGCCTATAGCAAAGAAATTCAATAAAAAGGGGCTGGCTGCAGCAAGTTAGGGAAATATTGAATTCTAGATGTGCACGGTGTAAAACAAAGGGCGAGGTCTGCAGTGTTCTGATTAAGAGAAGAAACCTGTAGTTGATAATTCCACTTTCTTATGGCACACAATGCATTTTATTTTATCAATTAATCAAATTTCACATGGCCTCTGCCGAGAGGCCCGGGAGATCATGCTAATCAACACGTTGTATCTCCAACAGCACTTATCAGTTCTTGTACTGACACCTCTCTGGGCCATGACCAACGGCTGTCAAGAATCTCCAGTCCTTGTCTCTAATCACTAAAGCCACAAAGATATACTAAAGCAGATCACTATAGTTTGAGTGTGAAGTGTTGGGATTTTACATATTCTAAACAATATATGAAGTGGTGTCGCTACTTCCCTTCCTCGCCACCAGTCCTACCCAGACAGTTCCTATGAGATTTCCTGATACCCATTTTGATAAGGACTGGGACGATCCCTGCTCGAAAATTAAAAATAAAAAAACACACACACACACACAATCCTGTCCCCTTGTATGTGTTGAACCCGTAATCAGTTTCGGCAGGCATGCGACTGATGCTACATGCATCTAAAATACCTATATCCTTTTTAAAACAGCATGCGCAAAACGTACACGTCGATAAAACATGGAGCTTCTAACTGTTTTTAAATGAATCATACTCGGTTGAGAAAGAAGTGTAAATATCATACATATTTCCTATGAATTTCTTCAGAATGTCATTTCTCGAGACGAGATAATTGCAAGCAACCTTAAATGCCAGCAACAATGGCTTTTCAAAGGCTTTACAGTAAGAATGACATAAATGACACAAATGTACTGGACCCTTTTCTGCCACTTGGGTGTATTGGCATATAGTGCTAGCCCCATATTTTGATGGACCAATCCGATAGCCAGTCGGCACTCCATGGGTGATGTGCTGAATATTACGCATAAGTGCCTATAATCAGTCGGATTTTTGAAATTTACCTGGGCTCCGAGGTCGACCCAAACAAACAAAAATGGTTACCTGGAAATGTCTTGAGGAGCGGCTGGCCGAGTGGCTAGATTGCCGGATTCTCCTTCTGGAGACCCGGGTTTGAATCCTCGGTAAGGTGTGGAGTTTTTTGTATTTTTTTCTGGGGCAAACACGAAAACTCTACCTGCACAGTTCGCGGCAACTGCACTAGCTAGGCAGCCTTTATTCCTCAGGCTCAAGACCCCCCTCCCCTGCCATACACCACAAGGTACTATATTGGCATAAATGACAGTATCGAGACAGTGTCGAGAGGTAGGAGAAGTGCCTGGGGGTTCATAGCAAACGCTAATGACCGACGTTTGGTGCAGGAGAGCCTGGCACATGATACCACAACATCTAGCTTAAGAATGGAGGTGGAGGCGGTCACTGCAGCTTTCCGCTGGATCGAGAATACGATACACACACATCGTGATTGTAACTGACTCAGAAAGCATGCTGAGGAAGGTGAGGACAGGCATACTTCGTGCAGAGTGGCTTGCTTCCCTTCGGAGGTCACGGCTGGCAAGCATCGTCTGGATCTTTTCTCCGGGGCATGCCGGTGTGCTGGGTAATGAACAGGCGAACAGATTGGCTGGCTAGGCAAAACTTGGTGGAGTATTGATGCATGATAAGGCAGACGGGGTTGCGAGCACGTGCACACCTCGGAGGAGCAAATGGATCACCATGGTCTGGCAAGAATGAGGCAGCGAGGGGTGACGAGGGGATCTGGCCGACGCTCGACGCTCAGAGGAAAGGCGAGACGGACACATATAATCACTGATAATCAGATTGCTACTGGTACTATTGGTGTTGGAACTCTTCGCTGGCTGCTGAGGATGGGGACGGAACTCCTATGGGAATGCCCCGAATACTGTGATGTCGGTTCCTAGATCAATCAATCAAATGACAGTATCTTGGCAAGTAAAGGGGGCGAGCGTGAATATGACCATATCACCCACCCGGTGTCGACTGGCCTTTAAACATATGATATAGGTCTCTTACGATATGCCCATGCATTTTAAGGAGAGTACCTAAAAGGGGTCCTTTTTTTTACTATTTTATTTTAACCAGCACGCTTATGGTTAAACTAAATGTCTAAATATCACATCAACAACAATAATAGTATCTGAATAAGGAAATACTCACCCTGACTGCACAATAAATATTAAAAGAACCGACTAGTATAACCTCGGTGAAGCTGTCACAAAACTTGTGTATATAATCCAAGAACCCGTGTTAAGAAAACGACACAACACATTAGAACGCGTTAACTACAAGTCAGACACCGACAGCAACAAGCTGTACACTACACGGGTCTAACCGCCTATAACCGCGCACTGATTTTCACTTTCCGAGCTCGGCAAGGCAAAAGTTGTCCGCAGGCTTAAACACAACACGACTGTCCTTTCTTTGCATCCCAGAGCTTAACAACAGTTACATAAACCAAGGGCCTGAGCGAGGGGAGCGACAAGCGACTCCACAAATACGGTAACGCCGAAGGAATGCGACCTCAGCGCTCGAGTTTTCACGTTAACAATGTTGTTGAGGATAAGGTGAGATGGGAAAACAACCGCGGGCCGTTGCTGTAGGGAAGGTCCTTGTTAGACGGTTACTGACAACACTCCTAGAAATGTGTGACCGAGTGCACACGTTGAAGACAGGAAACTTTACTCAAAGTTACAATGTTAAATAATACTTTTGTCTTTCTTTCTTTCTTTCTTTCTTTCTTTCTTTCTTTCTTTCTTTCTTTCTTTCTTTCTATCTTTCTTTCTTTCTTTCTTTCTTTCTTTCCTTAATTCTGTCTGTCTGTCGGTCTGCTCTCCCGCCCGTCTGTCTTCCTGTCTGTTTGTCTGCCTGTATGTTTGCCTGCCTGACTTTTTTTTTATCTGTTCGTCGGTTGATTTTTTCTTTCTTTTCTCTTTCTTTGTTGTTTTTCCCCTTTTTTTCATCTTCCCTTCTTTCTTTCACCAAAATTTCTCATGTAAACAAGGCGGTCTTGTTTCATTTTGAGACATAACCTCTCGCATACCATTGTGAGGCACATAAATAAACGAGGCCACATTTAGAGGCCCGATCATCATTATCCGACCTAACCTGTACACTTCGCTGCGACTGCACTAGCCAGGCGGCCTTAATTCCTCAGACTCAAAGACCCCTCTGCCATACACCGCAAGGTATTATATTGGCAGTAAATGACAGTTGACAGCTGCAATGATACCACAAAGATACCACACACACACACAGACAGACAAAGAGACATACAGACAAAGAGACATACAGACAGAGAGAAATACAGACAGAGAAAAGAGAGAAAGGCAGAGTAAGAATCAAGCGAGAGAGAGGGGGGGGGAGAAAGAGAGAGAAAGAGAGAGAGAGAGAGAGAGAGAGAGAGAGAGAGAGAGAGAGAGAGAGAGAGAGAGAGAGTTTAAAACATCCAGGAAAACATCACCAAAGGAAAGGAATAATGAGAAGAAGAAACTGATGGCTTATTTAACGTGTATTCGTCTGATCTGTAATGTCAATAAACAACCTTGACGCTTGACAAGATACTGCCATATATCTGGATATACACAGCCTGTCCGATTTGAATAATCACGAATCGGCTGATTAACCCGAATACAAGCATGGAATATATTTAGGTCTCACATTGAACCAATTGGCACGGAGATAAAGGTAATGTCAAAGTTCTTTGATGAATTTTACGTCTGAGAAATAAAAGGCAATGGAGCATACGATTACAGGGCGTTGCTGGGAGCTATTATGTGTGGGGTAGCCGGCATTTGAATACAACCAAAACGATTGGGCAAACACCCGCAGTTACGACCGATGAAAATGGAATGGATATCGTTTGTTGGTAATGGTGCGTATTGTGTTCATTAATACAGCAGTGAATTGACCGCTATGTAAATATTTTACCCAGTAATCACTTCTGTGTTGTGACTGAATGATGTTGTGAATGACTTGTGTTGTGACTGACGGATCGACAATACAATGACTAAACCGCCACTTATTCATCGATTTATTCTTCCACCCATGCGTCCGTTTGTCTGTCTGCTTTCCGTCTGTCTGTCTTCGTATCTGCCTTTCTACCTGCATGTCCGGGTGAATCAATGACAATGAGAAGCTGAATCGATAACCTTTGCTTGAAAACAATCACAAGTGACAAAATAGAGGTTTGCAGAAAGCCTTCGCCGACAAACAAATGATAAGACACACACTCCACTTGACATTTTATGCAGGCTATTTATCTATAGTGATGACTATGTCGCATTTCATGGAACCAAAAACAATCAAATACAGAGGTTCTAGAAAAACTGGGAATAAAAAGAGAATTTATACAAGAAATATAAAAGAGACACGTGAAATATTTCGGCCATGTTAAACAACATAACACTCTTTTAAAAACCACACTGGAGGGCACGGAAGAAGGCAAGCGAGCAAGAGGTACGCATAGATACAAGTGGGGAGATAATATCAAGAGATGGATGAACATCAGTCTGACAGAATGTACAGTAGGAAGAGAGACAAACAGTGTTGGAGATCCATTGCAGGCAACCTTCATTGTGGAGATGGCACCTGATTGATTGATGGATTGATTGATTGATCTGTAGGGAAGAGCTGGCTTGTTATGGACTTCATTTCTACCTGCATGTCTGTTTGTCTGTCTGCTCGTTTGACGATCTGTTTGCTTGCATATATGTCTCTCTGCCTGTATTTCTGTCCATTTCTATCTATCTACCTGTCCGTCTGACTGTCTGTTGCCCCGTCCACCTGTCTGATCTTCAACCAGTCTTTCTGTTTGCCTGTTTGTCTGCCAGTCATTCTATTTCTTCATCTGTCTGTCTTGTCAGCCTTCTCTGCCGTTATACTTCTCCGTTATCTGTATACAAGCCTGCCTCTCTGCCTACATGTTTGTCTGTAAGTATATCTGCCAAACTGCCTGCCTATCTATCTCTCTGCCTGCATGTCTATTTGTCCGTCGGTCTGCTTGCGCGCCTTCCTGATTGTCCCTCCATCGGTTTACTTGCCAGCCTGTCTGCGTGTCTATCTTTCGGTATGCCATTCATTGAACATTAAAAAAAAAAATAACAGCCATCAAAAGGTTCATCATGTAACACCCAGTTACAGATAAACCCCAGGTTTTCTCGAAGCAAAACATACTCGTAGATGCATACGATTAAAAAAAAAGGGTGGAGATGGCAACTGATTGATT
>JACEFZ010009833.1:0-77500 GCA_014155875.1 Cepaea nemoralis | reverse complement strand
ATTAACTTTACTAAAAGATGAAAAGATACCAACGTTCATCTCTCTAGAGGCGCTTCTGTGAGTTAACGTAAAGGTGGGGGGGGGGGGGAATGTGAGATAATAATAGCATATGTGGAGGGCGATAGTAGCCACATACACACCCACCCACCTGCCCACACACACACCCCCACATTCTCTCCCTATCTCACACTCTCTCCTACACTATCAAGACGTTGTCATCAACATCTTCTTTATATGGTGTCATCTTCTTTATATGGTGTCATCTTCTTTATTATATCTGGTTACATATGGCCATCTTTGGACAACAATCACTTTCAAATTAATATCCAAATTGTGGCTGACTCTGTCATAGGATTATTAATCTAAACCTGGCGATGGACCCTAATATAACTTTTCTGAGGTTGGGCGGGGTAGGGGATTTGGTAGAATGGAAGGAAAACAGGCTTGTAATAGCATCGATAAGGCAGCATTCTCTCCCCTTAATGTGCAACATCCGTGCGGAAAATGTCAGAATTGATGATTCCAGAGATTCGAGTGATCATTTCATAACAGACGGAAATACAGTTCCAGAACTCTGATATGCAGGTGATACAGTTTTCCTCTCAGGTAATTCTAAGAGAGTAGACGCGTTAATGTTGTCTGTCAAAAGACAGTAAACATCAAGACATTTTCTGATAAAAAAACACTAATAATAATAATAATAATAATAATAATAATAATAATAATAATAATAATAATAATAATATCCACAAACAAGACCACGTGTAAACCAAAACTCAAAAACTGTGAATACCGTGGCTCTAAAATCAACAACAATGGGGACTTTAAAAATAACAGCTGCTGCAGTGCAGAGGTTAAACCGTTTTAGGAGCATATATCACAACACCTGCAAACGAGGTAAAATAATATTTGGAAAATATAGATGTAGTCATGGACGTTTCCTAAACATCACCTTCTTCTTATATATAGTCCATGCTGTGTGGCATTGGTGATCATGTCTGTGCACAATCTTCTGCCTCTTGTGCTGCCAATCATGTATGACACCGACGTTCCTCAGTGCCATGATGTCAGACTGACCAGCATCTTCTCTCTTTTCTTCTCCCCGCCTCTGCTTCCCTTCAACCTTCCCAGTGTGGCGACTTACTGTAGCTTTCCTGTTCTCATAGCATACCTAAGAATGTCGACTGTTTTCAAACTCTACTAACAGTTCTCTTTGTGAGTTAACATCCTTAAACATGTCTTCATTCCGCTTTATGTCCGCCTAGGGTGTTCTCATCGTTCTTCAATAAAGCCACATCACGCAGATTCCATATAACTCCTTACATGTGTGCTAATTATCCATGATTGACTTCCATGCATCAACTTCCATGTTACCAGTCTAGATATGTTTGTGTCCGCCACTTGACCTCTACCTTTCACGTGCACCCTTGAGAATAACTCCCTCGAAGATATCCATATAGCAACATTATCAAACTAGGCAAGAATTCCCGCGTGTCATTACATATTCAACCATTAGGTCAAATAGTCCCAGACTGATTTTTTTTTTTTTACAATTCATCTGGCGATGTATTTCCACCGTCTCCGATTATCAGCTACTCTTTTCAGATCACCATATGTCGTCTGTAAGACACCCACTCGCCTGCGGCTCGTCTGTCGCATCAGGGCGGATTTGAAATGTTAATATTGTCGGGATCCGAGTTCGACCTAACCTACAACGAGTACCACGACATTTCTTGCCAGCTAATAACGTGATACTGACCACATCACCCACCTAATGGCTATATAGAATATGGGTTCGTCAACATATTTGTTTGCAGTCCACGTTTCAGAGCCATTTCACTACTTGCAAGTTATGAATGCAGTACATGCATTTAAAGGGAAAATTGTACAATTACAACTAGATATAACGCAAAAAGAGTGCGGTAAAAGTTATACATGACAAATAACTTACTTCCCATCCCTTAAAATGTTCATAATGTAAAAGATTTTAATACATATTTTCATATATTTTGATATATTTTTTGTCTTCTGCTTCTTCGTACACTTGCAAATATGAGTAAGTTAAAAAACAAAAACAATAAGCAGCAGTCGACATCCCCATAGAACGTCTTCTCACATAGAGAGAGGATGTGCAGGTTAAAATAGTTTTCTCTGTTCTGCAAATCTTGACACTTCTACAATAAATGTTTAGCTTTCAGTTCACCAGTTCCACGGTGACATTCTTCAGTATCTCCTATCTTTAGTTTATTAAACGTGTGGTATGTCAGCCTGTTGTGTTCTGTGCGGAGATGAATAATATTTTGAGATAACTTCTGGGGCGTGGAAAGTTCCAGACGTGTTTTATCTTAAGCTGCTCAGATCAGCCGTTGTGTGGTCTAGCTATATTGTTACTATCTCACATCGAGCATGCGGAGGTGCTTTTTTCTTGTGAGGTCTGATGGTGTGGGCGAGAGGCGACTGACAGATTGATCTCTATCTGTGAGTAATGAGTTACAGGTTTGCACAATTTACTGACATGAGATCACCTACAAGCAGAGACCGAGGCAAGGGGTGAATGTGTTTTACAAATTGGCAGTGATCCCAGGCTCAATTTCCAGCAATAACAGTTATTTGTCTCCTACCAATAAGGCTCTGTGGGGTACGACTGTGTGGTGTATGGTTGTGTGGGGTAGGTTCTGTGGGGTAGGTTCTGTGAGGTACGGATTTGCAGAGTATGACTGTTTCGGGTACAGCTGTGTGGGTTATGGCTACCGTGTTTCCCCGAAAATAAGACCTACCCCATAATAAGCCGTAGCACGATTTTTTCAGGATGCTTTTAATATAAGACCTACCCCTAAACTAAGCCCTAGTTAAGATCGTCATGCTAAGAATGAGAGATTTGTTGCCGAATGGACAGACGCCATTGGTGCGCACTTGATAATGAAGAGTTCATGGGATACAGTCACTGACAGCTGTGTTATCAATGCACTATGAGCAGACTGCATGCACAAGAAATGCTCATTTGAGAGACTGGGGCCAATGGTTCTACAGGGAATAGAGTCGCAAAAAATTCAGACCGGAATTCGGGATTTGAATTGCCGATGTTGCAGAAGAAGATGACATTGACTGTATGTGAATAAATGTAGAACTTTGCACATTAATAAATGCAGGCTTTTGTACCTGAAAAAAAACAAAAACAAAACAACAACAACAATATAAGACATCCCCCGAAAATAAGCCGTTGTGCATTTTTAAAGCTTCATTTAATATAAGACCCAGTCTTATTTTCGGGGAAATAGCGCATGTGGACTACGGTTCTGTGGGGTACGGTTCTGTGGGATACGGTTCTGTGGGCTACGGTTCTGTGAGCTACGGTTCTGTGAGCTACGGTTCTGTGAGCTACGGTTCTGTGAGCTACGGTTCTGTGGCGTACGGTTCTATGAGATTCTGTGAGATACGGTTCTGTGGGATACGGTTCTGTGAGATACGGTTATGTGAGATACGGTTCTGTGGGATACGGTTCTGTGAGATACGGTTCTGTGAGATACAGTTTGTGGGATACGGTTCTGTGAGATACAGTTCTGTGAGATACGGTTCTGTGGGATACGGTTCTGTGGGATACGGTTCTGTGAGATACGGTTCTGTGAGATACGGTTCTGTGAGATACGATTCTGTGAGATACGGTTCTGTGAGGTACGGTTCTACGGGATACAGTTCTGTGACGTATGGTTCTGTGAGGTACGGTTCTGTGAGATACGGTTCTGTGAGGTACGGTTCTGTGGGATACGGCTCTGTGAGGTACGACTGTATGGGGTATGATTCTGTGGGGTATGGCTCTGTAGGGTACGGTTCTGTAAGGTACGGCTGTATGGGGTACGGTTCTGTACTAAGTTAGTTGTATGTTCTTTACAGGACTTCGCAACCAATCTGATTACAATCTATAGACTGTATCTCAAAAAGTAGATAGTTTTATGTACTCGATTTTTCCCGTTGTCACAACTTTCTTCACGCCCTCTCGACTCATAACCAAAAATAACACACATCTTGCCTCTATGCAATTAACTATGTCTTTCTTTGTTCACTGACCTATTGTGGCATTGGAATATTGGTCTCCTTAGCCGTCCACGAGATTCTTAGCATTCCAGGTATAAACCACATTTTTCTGGCCTCCTGTTCCGTTGTGATCTCGTTTTTCTCTCTGTATCTTCCTCCCTCCCCCTCGTCTCTCTGTCTCTCTGTGCCTCTCTGTAATTCTCTCCCTTCTCTTTCTCTGTGCCTCGTGCCTCCCTGTATCTCACTCCACTCTTCCTCTGTCTTTCTCTCTCTCTCGCTCTGTGCCTCTCTGTCTTTCAATCTCTCTCTGCGTCCCTCTGCCTTTCTATCTCGCTATCTTTCTCTCTCTGCCTTTCTCTCTCTGCCTCTCTCTGTGTCTTTATCTCTCTCTGTGCCTCTGTCTTTCTATCGCTCTGTCTTTCTCTCTGTCTTTCTCTCTTTATCTCTATGTCTTTCTCTCTGTCCTTCTCTCTCTCGCTGTGCCTCTCTGTCTTTCTCTCTCTCGGTGTCTCTCCGTCTTTCTCTCCATCTCTATGTTTTCTCTCTATATCTCTGTCTCTCTACGTCTTTCTCTCCATCTCTCTGTTTTCTCTCATTCCCTCTGTCTCTCTATGTCTCTATATGTGTCTATCTGTCTCGCTCTGTCTCTGTGTCTCTCTCTCTCTCTCTTTCTCTCTATCTAAATTAGTCACAGCTCATGTTGCAGAACGTTACAATCAACCCCAACCCCTTTAAGTTTCTTGGGATTTAGTAAGCACTTACTTTCAGTAGTTTGCCATTGAATTCTGAAAGAGAAGTCAACATTAAATTGTGCAACACATAGGGTATTACAAACTATCACGGTGTCCCTACATGTTCGCCCTATTTCATTTTTGACAGAAAACTGCTATAAAGAAGTATAGGCTGTCCTCGTTTCAGGAAGTTAATTATAGCGATTGTTCATTATACAATTATTCATAATAAGGCAGGTTTCTAAAACTCGACAGCCTGATATTTTAAAACACATTAAAAATATTATGCCTATGCAGGTAACCACATTTTGTGATAGATAAGTGATAACATATGTAAAGACAAAGAAGATTACTAGAAAGACATTATCTCATTTCTTCGTGTTCTAGAATCTATTTGCAAATTATGAATTCGTTTCTAATGTAAGTTAGATCACTTCTGTACGAAGCTTAATGCGATGATTTGAAAAGTGATGCAATCATAATTACCACCATTCTGACATTGTGGAAAACAGAACGAAGAAATGCCGATAAATGTCAAATGTAATGAAAATGTAATGTTTACATACATTTTGCATTATTGCTGGCATATTTTATACTGTTCAGTTTGTATGTCTGTCTCTCCGTCCATCTGTCCGTTTGTCTATCCGTCTGTCGGTCCGTTTGGCTGTCCGTTGTCTGTTTGTCTGTCCGCCTGTCTGTCTGTTTGTCTGGCTATCTGGCTATCACTAATTCTCTCATTCTGTATCTTAGCTATACCGTAAATACCCAACTCTCTCTGTCTCTCTCTGTCTGTCTGTCTCTCTCTCTCTCTCTGTCTGTCTCTATCACTGTCTCTGTCTCTCTATCTATGTCTCCCTTTCTCTGTCTCTCTAGCTCTGTCTCTGCCTCTCTCTCACACACACACTCTCTCTCTCACTGTTTCTGTCTCTCTCACTGTCTCTGTCTCTCTATCGCTGTCTCTCTCCCACTGTCTCTGTCTCTCTCACTGTCTCTGTCTCTCTATCGCTGTCTCTCCCTCCCTCTCTCTGTCTCTCTATATCTGTATCTCTCTCTCACACTGTCTCTGTCTCTCTATATCTGTCTCTGCCCCTCTCTCACTGCATCTGTCTCTCTATCTCTGTCTCTCTCCCTCTTTTTCTGTCTCTGCCCCTATCTAACTGTGTTTGTCTCTTTATATATGTCTCTCTCTGTCTCTGTCTTTTTATATCTGTCTCTCTCCCTCTCTCTGTTTCTGTCTCTCTATCCTTGTCTCTGTCTCTCTCTCTCACTGTCTCTCTATCTCTGTCTCTGCCTTCTCTGTCTCTCTCTTTCATTGTCTCTGTCTCTCTCTCCCTCTGTCTCTGTCTCTCTATCGCTGTCTCCCCCTCAATCTCCCACTATCTGTGTCACAGTCTCTGTCTCTCTCCTTCTCTCTCCCTGTCACTCTATCTCTGTCATTCTATCTCTGCCTCCCTGTCTCTCTTTCTGTCAGTCTCTCTATCTCTGTCTCCGCCTCTCCCACTAATTGTCTCTGTCTCTCTGTCTCTCTATCTCTGCATCTCTATCTCTGTCTCTGTATCTCAGTCTCTCTATCGGTCTCTATCTCTGTCTCTCTATCTCTGCCTCTCTCTCCCTGTCCCTGTATCTCGATTTCTGTCCCTCTCTCACTCTCGGTTTCTGTCTCTTTCTCTCTATCTCTGCCTCTCTCCCCTCTCTCACTGTCTCTGTCTCTCTATACCAGTCTCTCTGTCTGTCTCTGCCTCTCTCCCTCTCTCTCACTGTCTCTCTATCTCGGTCTCTGCCTCTCTCCCTCTCTCTCATTGTCTCTGTCTACCTATCTCTGTCTGTCTCTGCCTCTCTCACTGTCTCACTTTTTCTGTCTCTATATCTCGATCTCTCTCCCTTTTTCTCTGTATCTCTATCTCTGTTTTTGTATCTCAGTCTCTCTATCGGTCTCTATCTCTGTCTCTCTATCTCTGCCTCTCTATTCCTGTCCCTGTATCTCTATCTCTGTCCCTCTCTCACTCTCGGTTTCTGTCTCTTTCTCTCTATCTCTGCCTCTCTCCCGTCTCTCACTGTCTCTGTCTCTCTATCCCAGTCTCTCTGTCTGTCTCTGCCTCTCTCCCTCTCTCTAACTGTCTCTCTATCTCGGTCTCTGCCTCTCTCCCTCTCTCTCATTGTCTCTGTCTCTCTACCTCTCTCTGTCTCTCACTACCCTCTCTCACTGCCTGTCTCTCCATCTCTGTCTCTCTTTCACTCTCTCTGTCTCTCCCTCTATCACTGCCTCTCTAACTCTGTATCTGCTTCTCTCTCCCTCTCTCTCTATCACTGTTTCCGTCTCTCTATCTCTGTCTCTCTCCCACTGTCTCTGTCTCTCTCATTGTTTCTATCTCTTTCACTGTTTCTGTCTCTCTATCTCCCCCTCTCCCTGTTTCTCCATCTCTGCTGCCTCTCTCCCCCTGTCTCTCTCTCTTACTGTCTTAGTCTCTCCATCTCTGCCTCTCCCCCTCTGTCTCTGTCTCTGTCTCTTTATCTCTATCTCTTTCTCTCTATTTCTGTCTCTCTCTATCTTTGTCTATTTATCTCTGCCTCTCTCTGTCTCTCTATCCGTCTCACTGTCTGTCTCTCTCTATCTCTGTCTCTATATCTCCATCTCTCTCTGTCACCATTATCTAATAATACTGAGTCGTGTAGTTTTGATGTTCGCATTTTTCCCATGCCTTTATAATGCATATCTTTTATATTGTTGCTGTTCTCTGTTAGCCTTGAATGATGTGTGAATGAAATAATGTATGAAAGAGAGTGATAGACGGGCAGAATGTTAGACGGACCTGCGTGCCCAATTCTTAACCCTTTGAAAATAAAGTTTGTTCGTTCGTTCGTTCGTTCGTTCGTTCGTTCTCTGTCTCTCCTTCTCTGTCCCTTTATCTCTGTCTCTGCCTCTTTCTCTGCCTCTCTATATCACTGTCTCTGTCTCTATCCCCATCTCTCTGTCTCTGTCTCTCTATCTCTGTCTATCTCTTTCTGATATTTTCTCTCACCCTTTCTCTCTATCTCTGTCTCTGCCTCTCTCCCCCCTCTCTCTCTCTCTCACTGCCTCTGTCTCTCTATCTCTGCATCTCTCTCCCTCTCTCTGTGATTCTATCTCTGTCTCTGCCTCTTTCTCTCCCTTTCTCTCCAACTGGCTCTATCTCTTTATCTCTGTATCTCTCTCCCTCTCTCTGTGTCTCTCTATCCCTGTCCCTGCTTCTCTCTCTCTCTCTCTCACTGTTTGTCTCTCTAGCTATGTCTCTCTCTTTATCTCGCTGTCTCTGCCTCTCTCTCCCTCTCTCATTCACTCTCTCTCTCTATTTCTGTCTCTTTCCTTCTCTCTCTCTCTCTATCTCTGTCTCTCTCGCCCTCTATCTCTGTCTCTCTATCTCTGCCTTTCTCTCTTTATCACTCTATCCCTGTCACTGCCGCTGTCCCTCTATCTCTGTTTCTCTATCCTTGCCTTCTCTCTATCTCTGTCTCTCTATCTCTGTCTCTCTATCTCTGTCTTTCTATCTCTGTCTCTCTATCTCTGTCTCTCTATCTCTGTCTCTCTATCTCTGTCTCTCTATCTCTGTCTCTTTCTAACCCTCTCTCTATCTCTATCTCTCTCATCTCTCTATCTCTCTGTCTCTTATCTCTGTCTCTGTCTCTCATCTCTGTTTCTGCCTCTGCCTTTCAGACAAACACATTTAACAGGATTCAACGAATTCCCATTGACCTATATAATTTAATTTCATCCGTTTGACGCCGATTCGCTTTGCAACTACCCCTGGGAGAGGAAAGTTCGGCGTCGTAATCCGAGTGCCGTCTGTACAGGACATGCGAGCTTAATGTTAAATATAGTTGGAGCCGAATTTAAAAGTATACGATTGCAATAAAAACAAGCCAGAATTGCAGCTCTAGTGAAAAAAAAAAAAAAAACGGTTTCGAGATGTATATTTCCAAGATACATTCGGTGAGGGTCTTACTTAGTACTGAAATATTATCTTTTGATTTTTTTTTTTTACTAACAAATTATCAGTTACAAAACTGATTTTGCTTCCTTCTCATCCTCCCTACTCTCACATTCCTTTCTGTCTTCTTCCTTCTGTTCTTCATACCTCTCCCTTCTTCTTCTTCCCCCTCCTTATCTTCAGCCTCCCCACCCCCACCCCGCCCCTCCTTTCTCCTCTTTCTTCTCCTTTTCTTTGTTGCCACCCCCTCTTCCCCTCCACCTTTTCTTCTTTTTTTTCTTCTTTACATTCCCCCCCAACAGAACAAAAAAACAAAAAAAAAACACGCTCACACAACTATTAAAACCATTAAAATATCAAGAGCATGTAAATCTCCTGAGGTGGTGTGGAAGGACAAGAGAAACCACCATATTTATTCCCCCTCCCCTAAAAAAACATTAAGGGCAGATAAACAGCTCAATTTATAGTGGAGTGTCACGTGATCTCTTTCAGTCCCAGAATTGTACAGCGTCTGCTCAATGGAGGAAATAACGATTCAACAATATCACAAATGAGTGTACTGATGTCCCGGGTACCAGATGTGCCCAGTGATTAGTCTACTTATCTGAACTGTGGCCACGGGCACTATCTACAGTAGTACAGGTACAGTAAGGAACACTTTCACACGCTTCATGCGTATTGGGCATACGGTGCTGGCCCTGTATTGTCCATAACAAATCGGCATTCCCAGAGCGAGGTGGTCAATACCAAGCCGGGCGCCTTTCCTTCCTGGGACATTCGGTACCCACTGAAGGCTGGGAGCATTAGCTAGACGCTCGCCTGCTGGCCCAGTGGTCATGAGTTCGACAGGCATCGGGACGAATTCAAATGTAAAACTGGATCTAGGTCGACCCAGCTTAAAATGAGTTCTACGTGGGAAGTAATGGCGGCCACATCACCCTACGAATGCTGATTGGTCTACACAATTGTTAGTCTCGCAGTGAATACCCAATGAGCCTTAAGGTGTGTACAAGTGTCCTTTACTTACTTTATCTTAGACTATATTGACCTGGAAGCCTAGGTTACTTTTACACATCCAATTTGATGTTAATTCGAACCCACGATACCGCGTTTTCAGGAAGCGTGCTAGCTGCGGGGTCACAGCGGCTCCCTTATTGTGTGGTACACGTACACTACAACAAAATACAGACAGAAGTCTTTAAAAGAAAGACAAGTCATTCGCACAGAACATCAGAGTTTATAACCGGGCAACTTCATGGCCATAATCATTTAACAATGTACCAAGAATACGCCCCTTCTTTAAATAATGTAATCTACCAGACACATGGTAACGGACCGAAGTGTTTGTGTGTTTGTTTGTTTTTTGACATATACATTTAAGTTTAGTTTAGTTTAGTCGACGGATCATCTTCACGGCACATAAAAAACCCATAAGTGCTCTGTTCTACTCCTGTCTCAAACCTGAGTCAGGAGAATCTCAGCTGGATGAATGAACTCCGTAACACCGGCGAGAATCCTGAAATACTTTGGGTAGATTTGTAACTAAAAATTTTGCCCGTGCAGGGCAGTTAGTCTACTCTTTTTCGATTTCCAACTGCCAAGGGATATTTTTGCATGCGCAACAATACACACGGGAGTCAGATCTCACTACCCAGAGACCAGGGGAAATTTTGTTACTAGAAATCCACGTGAAAAAATCCCGGCTCTCACCAGGGCTTGAACCCGGGATCTCCAGCACTCTAGGCGGACACTATACCCCGATACCACTCATCCCCCGATATATTTCACAGACCTATAGTGCTATACAAATGGCTGAGGTGTAAATTACAACTATATTCCATAGCAGAAGAAGAGGACCAATATGTAAACGATAGACAGAGGGAATAACAAGGTCCATTAGAATCTCGATATTTGAAGCTCATAAACGGGCACTCTCTGGCTGTTTATCCTTCCTCTCGACACCGGAAGGTACAAGAGGAACAAGGTGAGGTGATGAGATAAGGTGGTTGTGAGTTCGGGAAGAAGATAAACCTGACTAATGGAACAACTTTTAGGAGTGTCTAGTTGCTCGTGCAACTGAGTGCAATCGTTTCTTTAACGAAGCAATGTTGTTTATTGTAGGCACCAGTTCGAAATGGCTCCAGCTTTCAGTTGTTATATTGTCTTTTGTGCCACGTGACGCCTTCTTCTTCCTTTAACTTCAATGAGGATTTATTTCACATATTAATGGAGGAGTCTCAGGTATTTCTTCGCAATTTAAATATCTGAGGATTAGCTTTATTGATTTATTGTTAGATTGATTGATTTCTTGTTGGATTGATTGATTTGGTGTGGTTTGTAAAGGATCACTTTCATTTTAAACGGATACACCTTTGTTGGAGAACTTTGTGACAACTGGCAAGATCAAAGGGAAGAAACAAAGGGGAAAACCAAGAAGTAAATACCTGGATGGCTTGGCCATGTGGCATGGTCGAGACAAAAACACGGAACTGATCCATGACTCTGGTGATCGAGTGAGATGGCAGAACATGACCGCCCACGCTTATCGGCATGACACATGATGGATGGATCTCTTTAAGTGCACTATTCTCCTCGCATAGAGCATACAAAGAGCTTCTTAACACAGTGCACGAACTCAGTAGTACCAGCAAGTATCTGCATGTTTATATCAGAATCACACACGCTACATTATTGTATAGTACTATAGTATAGTTATTACGATAGTATAGTTATTGTATAATACGACAAACCGTACCATGAGCAGACCGCGTTGCGCTGGTTTCTTATTGATATCGGTGCCGGTCGTTCAGAAAGCATTGGCAAACTACTGAACGTAAACTTGCCAAGAGATCACAGCGGCAGAAATGCTGGTGTTGACTGCGATGTCCTGTATGCAAAAGGATATGCACACAAAAAAAATTAGTGTGGTGATCTTTCCTAACAAGGAACTTTTACCCGAGCAGCCACCTATTCGGCCTGCTCTTTCGGATTTCCAACTACCGAGGGATGTTTAACGTGTACGAGGTCCACACGGGTTCTTCGTGTGTTTTCGCTATGTTCAGAGAAGGCTAGGCTACCTAGACAACCAACAACCCAATGGCATGTGAACAAGTTTTAGAGTTTATTTTATGTACCACAAATTACGACACACTCGTGTTAAACTACTCACCGTGTATTTATTTCCTGTTCTCTCTCTCTCTCTCTCTCTCTCTCTCTCTCTCTCTCTCTCTCTCTCTCTCTCTCTCTCTCTCTCTCTCTCTCTCTCTCTCTCTCTCTCTCTCTCCTGTTTTAATGCTTATTGTTCTTTTATTGTCAAAGAATTGCTTCATAAGAGATGTTGAATGAAAGAATGTATGAGAGGAAATAGAGAAGAAGGGCAGAATGTCAGACGGGCATGCGTGCCCAATTCTTAACCCTTTGAAAATAAAGATTTTCGTTCGTTCGTTCCTGTACCACACACTAATGAACATAAGCTTTGTCAAGAAATCACAAACATCCACATAATGCTGGGGTCGACTGTGACGTCCTGTAAAGGATATGCAACTAACTTTTACTAATAGTGCATATTGCACCCGCTTGCATACGAATATGGATACGCGACACGTCATTATCCAAATTGGCGTGTATTTCTGTAAAACAAGTTTGTTAGCGTGAATTCAATACATTTTCGTCAAAACATCAAAGACATTTCGCAGCTTTCCATGATTTAAGTTACCGTTGGACCTATCAAAGACACATTCCTTGGGTGGAAGTATATATAAGACGGCAGACAAAATTCCATTATGATGCAACAGATACTTTAAAGAAAAGCTGAACGTGAATGCGCATGAGGGCAATTATTTGTGAACGGACTCTTAACTAACCACGCAATACGACAAACTCGTGTTAATCTACTCACCCTGTAGTCCACTGTTTACAGACTTATGTAATGTATTCCTTTACGAAAAACACATATTCCTTTTTGACAGTAAAAATGTGGAAACAACTAGCACAGAGTTTCTGAACAACAAAGTCAGTTTATTGTAAATACTCAAGTTTACAAAGTGTCACAAATTGCGTTTTCTTCACATAAGCATGACAATTTGATGTGCTTGGCTCTTTGCAAAAGACTACGAAACATATACCTTTTCTGAACACACTACGATTTATTAACAGTGATTGAAACTTTTGTTGGTGTCTTATATTTTCCCACACTTTCAATTACAAGGAAACATTTGTAAGCTATATAATTCTACAATTGTTGGAAAACTGTTGCGGTAAATCTCGTTAAATCGGAGACAAGTCACAGCACTAGACACTTTAAGTAGCCAAATCATCCTACGGCCTTGGGCGGACTCACACAAGGGTATCGATTTGTGCGTGCGCGTGCCGTGCTGTCAGTATCCCTTATCCCCGTCCATCCCCGCTGTTTGCAGTTAAAGGTCACCTGATGGAGTGTGGGAGTGAAACGGGGGAGGGAGGAAGGATGAAGCCTGTTGGTTCCATCTTTTTCTTTTCTTGGAAATATCCAGGAGACGAAAAGTGTCTCCGGTGTCTTTTGAATGAAGTGCAATGTAGCGCAGGAATAGCACACTATTGGCGGGTAATTTATCAGGATCTTCCATGCCTTGCCAGCACGCGCGTGTAGCATATAAATTCTCGCAGAAAGAACGGAAACCTCATATTTTATGGAGCAATCGGTAATCGATGGATGATGTGATAAATGCCACACTGACCGTCATTAATTCATAGAAAATATCCCGGTATCCATTTTAGGCTAGGGCTACCCTGCAGTACAGGTCAATTTTCGAACAATTCGCCTAGATGAGGATTTGAACACATGACTACCGGACCGGCAGGCAAGTGTGCATCTTGCTGGTGCCTGTGTTGGAGAGGGGAAGGTGAGATTTGCAAAACAATTCTCGTGGAGATTGTCCTTCAGAACCAGGTTGGGAGGAAAATCTCTTACCAGCCTCAACGTGATTGATACACAACTTTTTCAGGACTCATACGATCTGAACGTCAGCAGATACGGCTCAACGGCTGGAACTCCAAGTATTTCGGAGACCTTACAATGGACAATTAATCCAGCAACGAAACAATCAGAGAAAAAAACAACTATCAACGAAATAACCAGGCTACTAATCAACGGAATAACCAACCAACCAATCAACGGAACAACCAACCTACGAGGGGAAGTCAATAAGGAAGCCTCAAATGGCTGTAGAAAAATAACTAAATATGATAACAACTTGAAACCAGTTTATTTTTATACATACATTGTCCCTTTATTTCTCAACATAATTTCCACCATCATTGATGCACTTATCCCATCGTTTTATCAGTCCTCCCAAACCCGCTGCATAGAACTGCGTGCACTGCTGTCTAAACCACGTTTTCACCTTACATTCAACTTCGGCGTCATTCTCGAAATGTCTTCCGCCAAGGTGGGTGTTCAGTGTTTATGCTGACAAATGTCTGTCCCGTAAAGCGGTACATAGCTGGGTAGATAGTCAATAAGTAAGTCACACAGTGCTTTGGGATGGCCGATAAATGAGAACAGAGCACGGCGCTTTTCTATGCAGCGGGTTTGGGAGGACTGATAAAATGATGGGATAAGTGCATCAATGTTGGTGAAAATTATGTTGAGAAATAAAGGGACAATGTATGTATGTATACAAAGAAACTGGTTTCAAGTTGTTATCATATTTATTTATTTTTCTACAACCATTTGTGGCTTACTTATTAACTTACCCTCATACCAATCAACGGAGCAACCAACCAACCAATCAACGGAACAACCAACTTACCAATCAACGAAGCAACAAACCAACCAATCAACGGAATAACCAACCAACCAACCAACGAAGCAACGAACCCACCGATCAACAAAACAACCCAGAAGACTATCAAAAGGTCAGCATGATCGAATGGATAAGCGTGCTCGTTCTTAAACATCCTGTGTGCTGATGCCAAAGTAACGGGTTAAACCCTCTACACCGGCCAAGTTTACTAACATTTTGACCTCAAGACCTTGAATTAGGGATGTGGATTAATAGTACTTCAGAAGTCGGTGTATGTTCGCCTGATGGAGGGACACTGGTAATAGGGAAAGATAACCAACACGCAAAAATCAGTCCAGTGCACGAGAAGTAGAAACAAGTATATGGACTATGCTTGTGAGCAGCTTGTTTAAAATGTATAATGGTGTGTGTTTTGAGTAATTTGTTTACAATATACAATGAAATGCACAACTGTGTTATTTGTTTACAGTATGCTTACAATTAAGGTTATTGGGCCAATCAATCAATCAATCATGTGCCATGGCGGAAAGCGTGGGCGGTTATGACTCGCCATTTCAGTCGATCACCAGAGTCGTGGATCAGCTCAGTGTTCCTGTCTCGACCATGCCATGTGGCCAAGCCATCTAGGTATTTACTTCTCTGTCTTCCCCTGGTCTGTTCTCTTCGATCTTGCCAGTTGTCTCATCTCATCTCATCTCATCATGTTCCTCTTGTACCTTGCGGTGTCGAGGTGAAGTATAAACATCGTTACAGTGCCCGATTATGGGCCCCAGTTGTCACTAAGTTCTCCAAGTTATGTCTTCTTATAACATGTCAAACAATTTTTGACTGTCTGCGTCTAATTTCTCTAATCAATTTACGATTTTCATTTGTCTCCTGTAGTACTTGGTCATTGGTTTCTCTGTCTGTCCATGGTATTCTTTGCATTCTCCTCAGAAACCACATTTCTGCAGCCATCAGATGTTTTCCAGCTTGACTGCTCATTGTCCAAGTTTCACATCCATACAAAAGAACATGCTCTATGTAGCACCTCAACATTCTTTTTCTCGTTTAAACTGACATCTTTTTATTGGTCTGTATGTTTTTCACCTTGCTAAAGGCTACTTTCGCCATGGCGATTCTTGCTCAAATCTCTTCAAGGCAACTCCCATCAGATGTTATGACCGTTCCGACATAATTGTACCGATTCACTTGGTTACTGGGTTAATGTTTTGCATATCCTTTACAGGACATCGCTGTCAACATCAGCATCTTTCAGCTGTATGTTGATTTCTTGGCAAGATTACGCTCAGTAGTTTGCCATTGCTTTCTGAACGGCCGGCTCAGTTATCCCGCAAGTCACCAGCGGGGGTCGAACCGCTCCCAGCTCTCGCCCCGCTACGAGACTCTGCGTGATAAACGGCATTACGGAGAAAGTTTTGTAACCCCTCGGCCAGAGAGACCGGCGGTTACTGGGTAGGGGTCAAATAAATAGTAAATGACCCTTGTACACACTTTGAGTCTTACTGGGTATGTGCAGCTTGCCCCAAATGTTTATAAACCAACTGACACTCGATGGGTGATGTGGTCAGTATCAGGTCAGCCGCATTTACTTCCAATAAAATTTCACGTTACAAATTTTAGACTGGGTCGACATGGAATCCCAGGTCAATTAAAAATTCACCCCGATGAGGATTCTAACAGATGACCACCGGGCCGGCATACTAACCATTGCACCATGTGGCCTCCTGGAGGTAATGGCATCCCCTGTCAAAGAAGAAGTTACGCACATCCTTCCCTCCGCTAGCCTACGGGACATTCTTAGGCAAGCTGGAGTATCCGTTTAGCTCAGCAGCCATGGTAGTGTGAAGCCATGGGAGTACGACGCGGGATGAGTTTGAGATCAGCTGTCAGGGATGTTAGTTATGGTGTCAAGCTCGCTAACCGGCGCTATGGCGATAGGGTTGTGAATGCAATTCGCAATTCCGCATTCGAAACACAGCTGCACCCGATTTGCGTTGATTTTATTACAATGGTATGAGTTCCGGTCGATCTCGATCTAAAAGCAATGGCAACTTACTGAACGCAAACTTGCCAAGAAATCACTATCTGCCAAATAATGCTAGGATTGACTGCGACTTACTATAAAGGAATGCAAATAACCTTTAACCTCATGTTCTCTAGGGCAGACAGGGGATTATTTTAAAGAAACTATGGCTACTGTCATCGACCAGCACAGTCACTGCCAAGAAGAAAAGTAAAGACAAAGAAATCGTGTCAGCAACTGAGACTGGACATCTTAAATAGTATAGAGAGAAATATCGAAGGACTGTCATGTGGGAATAGTTACGTACAAGACTCGCCAGTATAACGATGGTGGCAATGCAATAAAGTGTACAGCTGAGTTTGTTTGTATTGTAACACGTAGTGAAATACACAGATGATAGAAATGTTTGAACTGAAAGCCAACATTTAAGTCCAAATGACGTGTGGAATAAGTGGGGAATGAAGGCATTTCTGCTACGCCGTCAGAAGAGAAAGTGTAAAAATACACGTGTGGTTTCTTTATGAACCGTCTTAGTGGTTTAAAAGGGTTCCCAGATTATAGAGGAATTAATTACACATTACACACGTCAAGACTGAAGAACAACGATCTGTCAGTACGTTCAACATTGGCCAGAGACAAGAGTGTTGCAAACCCATTGCAGCGAACCTTACTTGTAACGAGGGCTCGTATTTAATTAATTCTCTTGCTCATTGCGTCTGTCGATCTCTTTGTTGTCTTCTATACAGACCAATTAAGTATTATTATAACGGAATATCAATCAAGCATTAATCTAACAATTACTGACATTTAATCCCACACCACGCTTCTAAACTAAATATCTCAGCCCTTCCATTTCCACCTAATTATGTTTGCAGGAACATTTTCCATTAGCTACCAACCCGAGATACCCTGGTTTATACTATTAGATAATTTTCCCATCTTCTTCCTCTCACCACACGCTACCTCTTAATAACGAAGCACTTTTGCTAAATTGACATTAGTATGGGTTGTCTCCTGATAGCAACTCAGCAATGAAAATGGGATAGAACTTCTGACCCCCGCACGATAGCCGCCGTCTAGCATAGGCGACGAGTCATCTACGAAATGAACCCATTTGTTGATAATAACATTGCTGCCTTGTCCATGACCTGAGGCACTTCTAGTAACCCGCTTATGTGTGTCTATGTCCAGACTGCCGTAGCTTTTTTTTTTTTTTAAATGTTGTTCCTATCATGTTACCCCACAAGTTATTGTTTGTTGTTTTTATTCGCATATCCTTTACAGGACATCGCTGTCATCAGCAGCATCTTTCAGCTGTCTGTTGATTTCTTGGCAAGATTACGCTCAGTAGTTTGCCATTGCTTTCTGAGCGGCCGGCTCAGTGTCCCGCAAGTTACCAGCGGGGGACGAACCGCTCCCAGCTCGCTCCCGCTACGAGACTCTGCGTGACAAACGGGATTACGGAGAAAGTGTTGTAACCCCTCAGCCAGAGAGACCGGCAGTGATAGTGATAGAAAATAGCATCCAGTAAAGCAACATGCGCGAGAGCGTACATGCACAAACACGCACACACACACACACACACACACACTGTAAAGGACCATGTTACATGCTGTGCGGCGTATAGGGTATATGGTGTATTCCCCATGTACGAGGGTAAGTCAATAAGTAAGTCACAAATGTCTGTAGAAACGTAACTAACTATAATAACAACTTTAAATCAGTTTATTTATGTACATACATTGTCCCTTTATTTCTCAACATAATTTCCACCAACACTGATGCACTTATCCCGTAGTTTTATCAGTCCTCCCAAACCGGCTGCATAAATCTGGGTGCCCTGTTTTCATTTACCTGAAATCCCACATAACTGTGTGACTTACTTATTTACTCACCCTCGTACCTTTTTTTTTTTTTTCTACCCAACTATGCACCGCTTTACGGGAAATCGCTAGAGGCTAAGTCCACTGAAAACCCACCTTGACGGGAGACATTTCGCGAATGACGCCGAAGTTGAATGTGACGTGAAAACGTGGTTTAGATAACAGGGCACGCAGTTCTATGCAGCCGATTTGGGAGGACTGATAACACGATGGGATAAGTACATCAATTTTGGTGGAAATTATGTTGAGAAATAAAGGGACAAAGTATGTTTAAAAATGAACTGGTTTTAAGTTGTTATCATTGTTAGTTATTTTTTCACTGCCATTTGTGACTTATTTATTAACTTATCCTCGTATTTATAGATCAATCGACAGCCCATGAGTGATATGATAATTATCGCGCCCGTCGCTTTTACTTCCCAGTTTATTCCCTGGCATCTTTGTTGGGCTGGGTGGATCTCTTTGGCGAAGGGGTTACTAGCGCAATTAGTAATCCTGCATACTGCGTTAAAAAGCCACTGCTGGCGATTTGGAAGTAGACCGTCTTACGATGGTTTTCATACAATGGTATGAGTGTCGATTGTTTAGAAACCAATGGCAAACTACTCGACGTTAAATCTGCCAATAAATCACAAACAGGTGGGGTTGACTGCGACGTCCTGTAAAGGATATGCAACTAACTGGGTGAATCTGGTCAGTTTTTAAATAACTTGCGACTCGATGGGGATTCCAACAGGTGACCACTGGGCCGCTAGACAAACGTGATAACCACTGCACTACCTCAGTCTCTCTGCACGCACGCGCGCGCACGCACACGCACACACACACACACACACACACACATGTAGGGGGTGGGTGTTCAAATGAAAACATTACAAATGTGATAGAAATTACAATAACCATGCGCTTGTCTTGTAACCTGTCAATATTGTTAAGGATGTCAAGAGTATTAAGGACGTAACATCACGGTGCAGACGAACACTGTGACGTCATAAGGACAGTTTAAAGATGGCCGCCATATTTTTGACATGCACCAAAGACGAGCAGCGTTTTGTTATCGGTGCTTTGATCAGTGAAGAGGTGAAAATCTTTTGAAATTCATCGGCCAATCAAGGTCCAGTATTGTGATGCATGCCTGTCAGTCAAGCAAGTGTATGAGTAGAGTAGAAAATTTCAAAGCGGCTTGACTTCTGTGACAGACTACTCACGACCGGGCCAGCTGTTGTCGGCCTCGTACAGGAAAACCGCCGATTGACTGTGAGTGACATTTCCGCATATCTTGACATCAATCCAAGTTTAGCACACCACATCATCCATGATGTGCTACAGTATCGTAAAGTGTCTGCAAGGTGGGTGTCACGGCAGCTTACTTCAGAACTGAAATAACGACGCGTTGATCCTTGTTAAGAACTTTTTCAGTGCTTTAAAGACGAAGGTGATGTTTTCCTATCAAGAATTATTACTGGAGATGAAACATGGGTTCACTACCACGAACCGGAAACGAAGAGAGCGAGCATGGAATTGCATCATCCCTCCTCACCGAAACCAAAGAAGTTTCGCAGGCAGTCATCTGCAGGGAAGGTTATACTGATTCTTTTTTTTAGACTAACGAGGCATTATTTTAGAGCATTACATGCAAAGAGGAAAAACTATCACCAGCGATACGTATACAGATCTCAGGAATCATCGTCGACCTTCAACCAAATCTAAACGACGTGGACTTCTGGGTAAAGGTGTCCTTTTGCAACATGACAATGCTTGACCCCATACTGCCCGTGCAACGTGTCAAACCATCGAAGACCTCCACTTTCAGTGTGTACCACATCCCCCGTATTTGTCAGACATAGCTCCAAATGATTTTCACATGTTTGGACAACTCAAGGAGTCATTGGGAGGAAAGATTTTTGGGTCCGATGAAGAGGTACAGCAGGTGGTGCATGCGTGGTTGCACACGCTACCAGGAAAATTTTGTTCTACAGAATTCCAAGCACTTTATCGGCACTGGAGGACTTGCTTTGAACGCAGTGGTGACTACATAAACAAATGATACATTTGTTCTGTGCTGTTTCAGAATATATTCACCCAACAAACAAACAAAACATTGAAGGTTTTAATGTGCAGCGTCCTCGTGTGTGTGTGTGTGTGTGTGTGCGCGCGCGCGTATGTGTGTTGGATGTGTGTGTGATGGATGTGTGTGGGTGCATGTGTACGTGCGGGAGAGATCTGGCGAACCAAATCAACATAATAAATAATATAGTTGGCATCAAAAAGCATCACAAGCACATGCAACAGAAGACTGGCATTTGGGAGTCATGACCCAAGCTTGCTCGCATCTCCCCCACCCCGCCATTCGACATGAATGTAAGGAAACGAGGGGGACGAATCATACAGTCAGGAGAGACAAATGTAGCACGATCGATTGCTTCCTGCTGTTCACGGTCTCAGATTATGATTTCTATTCTCTCTCTCTCTCTCTCTCTCTCTCTCTCTCTCTCTCTCTCTCTCTCTCTCTCTCTCTCTCTCTCTCTCTCATTTTTCCTATTTAACTACACGTTCTCTTCTGAACTTTCTGTTTTTCTCACTGAGTCATCTCTGTCTCTTTCTCACCCTCCAACATTTCTTCATCATGCGCTCTTCTCTCTCTCTCTCTCTCTCTCTCTCTCTCTCTCTCTCTCTCTCTCCTCTCTCTCTCTCTCTCTCTCTCTCTCTCTCTCTCTCTTCTAGTAATATCTCTATCCCTTCCTAACTCCATTCATCTCTCCCTACTTACCACCACCCTCCCTGCAACCACCCACACATCATTCATCCTTACCCATATCCATAATATCCATCCATCCACCGTACACTTATCCAATCCGGCCCATCCGTCCACCGATCGACCCAAACATTAGCCAGTCAGTCATTCGGCCAGTAAGTATATCTGTCAGTCAGTTTGTCGATCTGTCTGTCTGTCAATCTATTTATCTACCTACCTACAGTAGTATAGTAACGTGGTAAGCCGCTCGTTTTGAGGTGCACATTGCTTTTGCACCTCAAAGGGCGATAACTCCGGTTTTTTTAATTTCCACATCAAAGAGCGATAACTCTCCGGGTTTTTACATTTCCTCCGCAAAGGGCGATAACTCGTTTTTTTTTAATAGGCGTGTGTCCGAGTAGGTGTGGTCTAGTGACGTTAGGTATGGTCAAGTGACCCCCCTTAAATTGTAGGTACTATAACAACATAAAAAATACAACATTCAAAATAACAAACGACTCTAGTAAGGTATATGTTTTTATTAAATCATATATAGACAATACAATGCATATTAAATAAGTAATGGCATAGTCGAGATATTATCACTGTCAACCTTTCTTTTTATATACAGATAGGACAAAGATGTACGATGTTGCTGATATGTATATACAGAAGAGTCTTGTGTTTTGAAGCCTATATTGGTCCCCCCACTCGGTGTTTGGGTAGTGAGTACTTCTAAAAATGTGTCATTGTTTAAATGCGTGTTGTGGTTTTTGGTCAGACCTTTGGTACTGATTTTATCATAATCTCCGACACAAATATACGTCTTACTACATAGCGAGACCATCCCCTCCCCTTCGTATTCTAGTTTTAAAAGCCCGGGGGTTCTCTTTTCATAGGCTTTGATAGCCACACAGTCCTGACAGGTAGTACTAGGGGTAATTCTATGAACAGGGCAGGTTTCAGACGGGAACCACTGATTATAGACTCTGTCATATTCTTCTCGTAGGTGTGGTCTAACTACTTCAGAGAGTGAGTCGGCACTAAGGGCCAAATATAGAGAGTCAGTGTCCATTTCACAAAGCTGAAAGTCGTCTTTAGAGATAAATTTGTCTAGAAAGTCATAATAAAAAGCTAACATTCTTAATTTGGCATACTGATAAACGAAAAAACCTATTTGTAGAGGTAGATCCCAGACAGTTTTCTTCTTTAGGGTTTCAACTTCGAATAGATCAGGTGTAATACCAGTCATGCTTTTAAACCTGGGGTTATTGAGTACCTTGGTCGTGTCTTTTCCGTGACAGTAGGAGACATCGGTATGTTTGGCTTTATTAGTTAATGTTTTGCCATAAGCAGCGTTACCTAGCAATTTCATCGTGTCTGCTGTAATACTCTCAGCTGGATTTTTGTCCCCTTGGCGACGGGCATTAGAAACTGTTTCCCCAAATTGTTTAAAACAACTAACCGGTCGATATTCTATTGTCTGGTAGATGTGTGTAACTACCAACCCATGGGCTAGATACCATTTTAAAAGAGGGGTGGCTAATAATATTTTCTTCCCGAAATAACTACTAATCAATGTCCGTCGTGGGGTACTCAGTAGTTTATTTTTTATGGCGTAGTCTTTCATAAACTCCCCAATATCGTCTCTCGACACTTCTGTGTTCTTGAAAATAGGGGGCATTTCGGCAAAGGCCTCTTGTAAATCAGTCGGGGTCTCTATATCGCACTCCACCAACCCGAAAAAATGTATCACTTTTTACAGCCTCAATTATCTGGTTTTCACTCAAGAACCCCAAGGAAGTTGTGAGGGTTCCCGTAAGAAACGATTTAATCAACTACAATTATTGACAGATTTGTCTGTTGTACTCTGTTTTATTAAACTTATCAACATGGTAAAATTTACCACGTTTGGTCACGCCCACCGACATGGCACACGATGACTGAAGAATTACTGCCCTACACAAAAACCCCATCTAATTTATTTAAAATTAATAACTAAGCTGGTAGTGTTTTGTTATGTCTTTTCGTTACAAACTTGAGTGAGAAGTCTTATCGACAAACATCGTTAAATTTATACAAGAGACAATATCACAATCATAGACATATTTCAAGCGAACGAAAGAAGAATTCGACACATGATAATGATAGACCCAGAGCCGGTTACCGACATGAAACATAATGTATTCTTTTTTCGGCGTTACAAAGTGTCTATCTTCTTATCTGTGGTGCGTAAGCGAAAGAGATACCAAAAAGAAAAATAGTAGACAACGGTATATTGATGAACAGCGAGTTTAAAGCTGTGCGAACGAATTTTAAAAAAAAAAAAAAAATTCACACTTTGAGGATTGAACCACTTCCACCCGAACACGAGCCAAGTGCGCTATCAACTAAGCTATTACTTCTGGTAACACTGATCTTACAAAGCAAAGATACAACAGCAACCTTGCAACTGTGACTGTCGGAGATGATAAAAATAAGAATTACAGCGATAGACAAAACATATTTCTAGAACAGACATTTATAAACATATTAGACAAAAAATTACTCCCTCAATTATGTTTAAACACCAATAAAGTATGGTTTTCAGTTGTATAAAAAGTAACATAATTTATATGTAAAAACTTAAAACTGTGCTATGCCTACTTGGGAAAAGTCAGATTTAGACAGAAGGATTCAACTATCAGAAAAATGAACCTTGTAATATTTAATAATACCAAGTTTTAAGTATTTTAAAAGGCAATATAGCATAATAACCCATTCTTATATATTTTAAAAAATTATTTATGTATGCAAACTCGGAACAAGTACGCGTCGTATGACGCCTTAAACGTGTAATAAAATAACTTTTGATAGGTCAAAAAGTATTAAAACTTATAGTCAAATGAAAGATTATGATGTCGTTGATTTAAAAAAACCAATTTTGATAGTGTTTTACGAAATATATCAAGAGATATTGATATTATAAACGCAGCATGTTGCACATTTGTGGCCAATTTCGTTCCGTTACGAATTTTGTCGGGGGAGGGGCTTGTTGCCAAGCTTTCTCGGATGACCGCGCTTGTTAACAAAACACCGGTCACACTGCCGAAGTGGTGGTAAATATTAGTTCGGTACTATAGTGGTGATACATACAACTGTGACAAATATTTCAAGAGGAACAAACTGTAAGTAGAAAACCCTTTAATTTTAAAACACGGGTACCGTACAATTGGCGGTCAAGCCTTGTATACTACCCACACGTGTTTCGCACACGCACAAGCTCGAGAATAAGTAATACAAACGCTCAAGAGACCTGATACACCAATCTGCATCACAGATCGCATCTACACAGAAGACAACAATATCCTACAGATCCGTCTCAACAACGAGCATTCTGTTTTCCTGCAGGTAGATTGAAGTGCATTTCATTGATCGGATTCTACCTCGCGACCGATTCCGATATTTCTCACTGGAGTATATATTCACTGGGAGTGGTGGTAGATATCACCACTGTACTGTAGTGGTGATACGTACGGTGACAAATATTTCAAGAGGAACAAACTGTAAGTAGCAAACCGCTCTAAGCATTAAAAACAGGAAAAATCACACAAAACACCATGGCAATAACCAGAAACCAAGCAGAGGAGAGCAAGAAAGGACCAGTCGAAGCTATGAATATAGAAAAAAACAAAAACATAGACGGAAAAATAGCTGGAAGAAATCAACCCAAAGAAAGCCAACCACTAGGAAAACAGCCCGCCAGCGGGGCCCTTGAGCCAGGCCTCAAACTTAAAATAACCCAAACTGAGGGAAGACAAGCAGTACTATCGGCATTCAGCAAAGGCGAATGCATCAATATCATTGAAAATGAGCTAGGTACAAGGTCAATTGCCAACCTGATCAAAAACCCAAACAGCACAATAATAATCACACCGAACGACACCCCCAAGATCAAAGAGATAGTGGATGAACTGAAAAAGGAAAAAAAGCCGATAACAATAAAACTACCACACGACATCAAAGTCAGCGTAGAGCTGTTCCGGGCGACAACAAAAATAGCTGTAAAAGGAATAAACCCGACAACAGATATGAGGAAGGTAGAGGAAGAAATAAGAAAAGAGAACACGTGCATTGACATCACGCACGTGGATAGGATATTGACAAAACGTGGCGAACCAACCGCGGTAGTAATGGTTAAATACAACGGAACAACACTGCCAAACCAAATAAAATACGTAGGAAGGCCTAAGCGCTTCGAAATGTATGTACCACCTGTCACACAATGTAGCAAGTGCCAAAAGCATGGACACACCCTTAAATTTTGCAAGGAAAAGAACCCAAAATGCCGGTTCTGCAGCAAAAGCCACTGGTATAGTGACTGTACAGAAGCGAAAAGGGATAAACACTACAAAGAAGTAAACCCGGCCAGACAGTGTGCTAACTGCAAGGGTAACCACAGCGCGAGATATAAGGGCTGCCCTGAATATAAACTAACAGAGACGGCATGGAGAGAGTCAGTCCTTACACAAACCCCGATGAGGGTCGCAAGGTGGAGACAAGAAAACGCACGCAAAGAACCAGATACAAGATCAGAAATAAGAATATTGCAATCCGAAATGAATAATATGAAGAACAAGATAGCAGACAAGGACGTAGGAAGAGACAGTACACAAGACAAGGAAGAGACAGAAAACAACGAACTAAAGAAAGTTATAAGACGAATGGAAGAAGCTGAAAAAAGCATGCTAACCATGAAAAAACAACTTGAAGACGCAGTAACACACACGCGAAAAATAACCCAAGATCTGGAGGCAGCCAAAACAGAGCTGAAAAACCAGTTAAAAGAGAACCAAACAGCCAATGAAAAGATAAAAGAATTAGCCAAAAAGATGGAGGTAACCAGACGAGAATTTAGTAACCAGACGAATGAAAACCACACGGCCACAGAACAGATGAAAGTAAAACTACGCGACATCGAACTATCAAACACAGAGGTAGAAAAAAGGACGCAACCACTAGGCCATGACCTTAAAAAATTGAAGCAACAGACTGATAGAGAAATCAAAATGATTAAACAAGCAGTGGAAAATATGATAAACAAAGAGGAGTTCACACGAATACTACCAGCATTAATGGAGAAAGCGAAGAAGGGCCCGATCATACTTCAGGAATACACTGAACTAGCAAACAAGATGTTACAGGAGACAAGCGAGGAAGACAGCGAAACATCGGAGAACTGAAGAGAACAATAACCAATCAAAAACAGAAATACAACACGACCATGGAAAAAAACAACATTAGAATAGTACAATGGAACTGCAGAGGCATGAAAAAAAACCTCCCCAGCACCATGGAACAACTAGGGAGGGAAAATAGTATCTATGCCCTGCAGGAAACATTCTTGAAACCAAAGGACAGCTACAAATGCAAAGGCTTTAAGATACTCAGGAACGACAGGACAGAAACAACAGGAGGAGGAGTCGCCCTACTCATACAAGACAATCTACAAATATTAGAAAACGGAACATTCAGGACAACCAACTTCGAGGGAATCACAGCGGAGATTGCGAGTAAACCCAACAACCTAACCATAATTAACGTATACTGCCCTAAAGGAAAAATAGAAGAAGAAGACCTAATAGAGATAAAGAACAGAATCAAAACATCAACAATAATAGTCGGCGACTTCAACTGTTGCCACCCAGTGTGGGGTGGATCAAGAAACAGCGTAGCGGGAACAAAATTGATCGAATTTATAGAGAGTAACCAGCTAACAGTGCTAAATGACGGGTCGATGACACGAATAGACCCCAACCCGAGAAGATACGATACAGCAATCGACGTAACAATAGTAACAACGGGCCTAACAAGGAGCCATTGGGAAGTAAAAGAAGACACCAACAGCGACCACCGACCGATAATCATCGACACAAACACGAGAGCACAGAAGAGTAAGGAAAGTAATAAACCGACCTTCCACTTCAAGAACGCGAAATGGGAGCAGTTTAGAGAAGAACTGGAGGGGATGGAGATAGAACAGACAGAAGGAGAAGATATAGACAAATACACAGAAAGAATCACTAACAACATCCTACAGGCCGCGGTAAAACACATCCCCAATAGAAATATGCCTGCATACCTGACAGCGGCCACACAGAGAACGCGAACAACAGGAAAACAATGGAACAAACAACCAGCTGGTTGGTGGAACCAGAGCTGCACAGAGGCGCTGGAAAAAAGAAAGAAGGCGCTCCAACAATACAGAAGAATGAGGACAGACGAAAACTACAACGAATACAAAATTCAGAGGAATGAAGCCAACAGACTGATAACCAAAGCCAAAGAAACAGCATGGAAAACATACTGCCAGAAACTTGTCACCAGACACATCCACAAAAGAAGTATGGGAGCAAATAAAAGCTATACAAAGAAACCAAACAAACAGCAATATTCCAACAATAAAAATACCAACACTAGCAGTAACAGACAAAGAAAAAGCAGACGCGTTCGGCAAATACTTCTACGAAGTCTGCTCCAACATGTCACTAGGAGAGCAGGAAAAACAAAGACGAGAAAAATACGCTGAAGAGGTGGAAGAACTGCAACAAGAAATAGAGGACTTCTACATGGACGCAGACATAACAACTGACGAAGTAACATCAGCAATCAAGGAAAAGGACGACACAGCAGCAGGGTCAGACATCCTAAACTATACAATACTGAAAAGGATACCAAGAAAAACAATAGAGACAATAACAGCTCTCTACAACAAAGTGTGGCACACGGGACAAATACCAGCACAATGGAAGAAGGCGACAGTTATACCAGTCAAAAAGCAGTTCAAGAACTCACAAAGAATCGACTCATACAGACCAATATCCCTGACATCACACCTCGGAAAAATTATGGAAACAGTCATCAATAAAAGAATCACACACCACCTGGAGAAAAACGGACTAATTAGCGACACACAGTCAGGGTTTAGAGCCAACCGAAGCGCAATTGACCAAATAATTAAGCTAGAAAACCACGTAAAGAGGGCATTCAAAAAAGGAGAGAAAACGATAGCAGTATTTTTAGATCTGGCTAAAGCATATGACCAATGCTGGAGACAAGCAGCTCTGATCAAAATCAACAAAATAGGGATCATAGGCAGGACATATCGATATATCGAAAACTTCCTACAGAACAGAAGCTTCACCGTACGAATAAAAAACGAGGAATCCAGAACCTATGAGCAAGAAAACGGAATACCACAGGGATCGGTAATATCACCAACAATATTCACAATATTAGTAAATGACCTAGATGAAGAAAAACTAGAAGACAGGATAGGGATATCGCAATTCGCCGACGACTGTGCAATATGGAGAAGCGGAAGACACATAAAATCCACAAGAGACCGACTACAACATCAACTAAACAGAATTGCCAAATGGATGGAAAAATGGGGCTTCCAGATCAACACAGACAAAACGGTCAGTATGATATTCAACGCGAAAAGAAAACGAAACTACACGGACGGGGACATCAAGATCCAAGGGAAGAATATAAAGAGAACAAAAAACACAAGATTCCTCGGGATGACACTAGACGAACAACTAAGTTGGAGAAAACATATAGACCAGACAGTCGAAAAAGGCAAAAAGACAATAAATATTCTAAGAGTAATTAAAGGCAGTGGATGGGGAGCCCATACAAAAACGATGCTAATGCTATACAAATCTCTGATCAGAGGAAGAATAGAATACGGAAGCATAGTATACGATGCTGCACCGGAACACAACAAACGAAGACTGGACTCAATACAGAACCAAGCGCTGGGCATTATCCTAGGAACAGGCAAGCAAACACCAAGGGAAGCCCTAGAGGTAGCACTAGGAGTACTTCCACTACAACTGAGAAGAAAGCAATTAGTGTACAACTACTGGATGAAGGCTGCGAAAGATACAAGACACCCCGCGTTCAGTGCATTCGAAGAAAACGGAAGCAAATGGGGAGGAATACCAATACAAAAGACACAAACGCCAGCAGGATGGACAGCTGCACAAGAGATGAACGCGGACGAGAAACTAGCGAGGGCACTGGCACGAACGAAAGTTCACAGACAAACAACACCCCAATGGGAGCTAGAACTACCATTGACGGATACGACACTCGCGAGCATAATTAGTAAATCAACAGAGGACAGGGAAGCCAAAGACATAGCGGAGGAATACATAAGACAAATAAGCACGGACAACCTCACTATCTACACAGACGGGTCAAAGAACGAGAATGGGGAGGTAGGGGCAGGAGTAGTAGTACCATACCGGAACATCCAAAAGGAGTACAAAATAACAGACAATACATCGGTATACACGGCAGAACTAGTAGGTATTATGAAAGGACTAGAAATAGCAACAGAGAACCCCCCTATAAAACTAACTATTCTGACGGACTCACTATCTGCAGTACAAGCGCTAGGCAACCATTCTAAAGTGAACAGACAAGACCTGAAAGAGAAAATACTAACACTAACAACAAAACTAAGAAGTATGGGATGCCAGGTCACAATTGTATGGATACCAGCACACAGAGGGACAACTGGCAATGAGAGGGCAGACAGGGCCGCAAAACGCGGGACAAGCAGCCAGAATATAGTAAACACAGGACTCGGCATTCTGGACGCAAAAAGCATTATCAAACAACAAGTAATCGATAAATGGAAACAACAATGGAGAGACAGCAATAAAGGACGACACGCCTACCACATGCTCAGAGAACCAAGTTTGAAAAGTCAAGTGAAAGACAACACAAAAATACCAACGTACAAGAAACTATGGAGATTGAGAATCGGGAACTGGAAAGATAAAATCACCCGACCACTTTGCATTGATTGCCTGGAGGAAAACACCATAGAACACTACATACTATCGTGCACAGCCTATGCCCAGGAACGCAGGGACCTAGTAGAATACTTCCAAACAAGAAATACGACGATGACGATGAAGGAATGCCTACAGGTGGAAGGCGACAAAGAAGTACAAAAGCTTACAAAACAATTCATTGCAAGAACAGGGAAAGAAATATAACCAACATAAAATAAAGCCAACAGCAAAATAAAAATACAGTGAGGAAACACTCGACCACACGAAAACCAGACAATAGGAAATATATAGGGATGCATTAAAACTCTCAAATAGCGGACAATAGAGAGACGAAACGACCCTCTTCGACGCGGGAGACAAGGAGAAGAGTGGAAATTGCCCCAACGATGGAGAAGACGATGGGAAACCTCCCTGACGATGGATAAGAGGGACGTGCAGGAAACCCCTCCGGCGCGGGACAAGAGGAGACGGTAGGAAACCTCCCCAACGATGGACAAGAGAGACGATACAATCCGACCCCTATGCTTGACAAAACACCGTTGAACCAAGAAAACAAGCCCAGACGATAACAGGCGCCCCCCCCCCCCCTTCCCAGGACAAGCCCAAGAAAACAGATGAAAAAAGACAGCCCCTCCCCAGCCCCCAAGGTCAGCTCCGGAAAAGAAGACACCAAACGAGAGGGATGGGCAAACCGATAATGATAGCAGACACACCAGCAACAACGACAAAAGCAAAAAGGATAGCAAAAAAGAGGAACTCGGCCAGACAGGCAGTAATAGAAGCTGTCTAACGCACAAAAGACCATAAAACCTATACCGCACTATGAACCACCACAACTATAACCAACGTCATTGAGACGGGTTGAACGAGGTGGAAAGTTTCTTTTTTTTTTCGACAAATCGGAATCGGAACCGTGTGTTTATTCGCCAGCCCAGACGAACTAAGGCTCGCCTTGTAAGTGTTTTAAAAAAAAAAGAGGAGAAAAGAAAATTAAACTCCTCCCATTCCAATGTACTATTTATAGAATGTTTGGCTTTGAATGCACTTGTTGTGCTATACTACCACCACTACTAAGAATTATCACTTTAGTAAATAAACTCACATATTTTTTATACTATTATCATTATTATTATTATTATTATTTTATTATTATTGTTTATTATAATGTTTATCATCATTATTATTATGACTATCTTTATTCTACCTTTACTATCCTTAGTATTATTAATGTTATAAGTATTATTTATATCATCATTATCATTTTACAATTTCATCTCCCCCGCGCCCCCCCCCCCCCTTTTGCTTACAGTTTGTTGCCTTTGCTACTAACCCCACTGGTTGGTTCAAACTTTTGTCCTGCCTGTGCCATCATTACTAGGGTGGTCAGGAGAGCATTGATGGAATTGAACAATTAGTGGGAGGGTAGCGCGGGAAACAAAAATGTAAAGATTTCCCTTTCGCTTAGTCACCCCCTTTGAATCATGTGAGTGAGTGTTGAATGAATGAATAAATACAAAAACACATATGGTTATCAAACCAATAATACTGTAAAAACTTATGCAAATACAAATATTTGGTTAATTTTCATTTTAAAAAAAAAGAAAGAGAGAGCAAAGAGGGAAATATGAATGAACCCCTACATTTAGGGAAAAAAAAACAAGGAGGAAAATATAACCCACTCCTTTACTCCAAGTATTATTAAAACTGCAGTTTGCATGTGTATGTACCTGCTAGGCTATGTTTAACACCATTACAAAGAAAATCATCCTAGCAAATGGAATCACATATTGTAAAAATGTTTATCATTTTCATAACTATTATTACCATTGCTGTTTGTTATAATTGCTGTTATTACCCTCAGTATGCCTCCTCCTGTCATTATTATTATTATCATCATTAGTAATAAACCAAAACCCCTTTCCCATGTGCCCCCCCCCCTCCCCTTGCTCATGGTTTGATGCTGCCTTTGCTGATACCCACACCGGTTTGGTTCAAATATTTATCCTGCCTTTACCATCATTGCCCAGAGAGGGGGGTAATGGCATTGGAGGAGTGAAACCAAATTGGTGAGAGGGTGGCAAGGGAAACAAAAATGTAAAGATTGTAAAAATTTGTGCTAATACTGATGCTTGTTTACTTTTTACAATAAGTAATTAAAAAAAAAAAAACACACAAGAGGAAGGGAAAAAATGAATGAACCCTTACAAATAAGACCAAAAAATAAGCAAGGAGGAAAAGAAAACCAACTCCTTTTACTTCTACTATGTTGCAATTTATATGTACCTACTATGCTATGCTAACACCATTCCTAGGAAAATCATTCTAGCAAATGGAATCACAGTTTTGGAAAGTGGGATCTTTATCATAACTATTATCATCATTGCTGTTACTATCAGTACTGTTATCACCCTTAGTAGGTAAATGTTAGTCATCATTATTATTGATGTATTTGGTTTTAGTTGCATTATTAATATAATAACCTTTATTAATATATAACCTCATCTCCCATGAGACCCCCCCCCCCCCTTTCCCTCACTCATGGTTTGTTTGTTGCCTTTGCTGACACCCTCACCCTTTGGTTCCAAAATTTATCCTGCCTTTACCATCATTACCCATTAGTGTGGTGGGTCAAATGGGTGAGAGTGGGACTATCACTATTTTCATTGCGTACTTATCATTGCATTTATTAGCATTGCTGTTATCACCCTTAGTAGTTTTATTCCTTGTCATTATTATTTTAGATGCATTTCATGTAAACACCATTCCTAGGATAAGCATTTTAGCAAATGGAATCACATGATTAACTATTATTATCTTTGCTGTCTATTATCATTGCTGTTATTGTTATCACCCTTAGCAGTTTTACTCTTTGTCATTATTATTATAGATGTATTTAATGTAAACACCATTCCTAAGAAAATCATTTTAGCAAATGGAATCACATGTTTAACTATTATTATCATTGCTGTTACTGTTATCACCCTTAGCAGTTTTAGTCCTTGTCATTATTATTATAGATGTATTTCATGTAAACACCATACCTAGGAAAATCATTTTAGCAAATGGAACCACAAGTTTAACTATTCTTATCATTGCTGTTTATTATCATTGCTGTTACTGTTATCACCCTTAGCAGTTTTATTCTTGTCATTATTATTATAGATGTATTTCATGTAAACACCATTCCTAAGATAATCATTTTAGCAAATGGAATCACAGGTTTAACTATTAATATTATTATCACCGCTGTTTATTATCATTGCTGTTTAACAATAACAGTGTTAGTGTTATTGTTATCACCCTTCCTTAGCATTTTTAAATTATTCCTTGTCATTATTAATATTATTATTTATGTATTTGGTTGTTATTTGCATTAGTATCATTGTAATCATTATAAATATATATGGCTTTGTAAACCCGTAAACTGCACATCCCCCTTTCCCACCTTTTTGATACTGTGATTGTTGTCCTTGCTGCCACCCTCGCCGGTTGGTTCTAAACATTTTGTGCACCGCCATGTTTATCGTCACCGATGGGGATGGTACTTGGTAGGAGTTTTGGAGCTGGCAGGAGAGCGGGGTGGCAAAAGAAATAATAGCAGCCCACTACCATCACGCTGTTGATATAAAATATTTCCTTACAACAATGTCAATGGAGGAATGTTTAAATGTATAAAATATTTGTAATTTTTGCGCATATGTCACCTACACTTCCACATGCAACGCTCTGTAACAACACGAACAATACAAATGCAAATGTTTCTTAACACTCAATAAACGTTATTTAAAAAAAACAAAAAAAAACACACAAAAAAACACGATAATTAGATTTAATTTTGATATCATCAGAATAAATCTAAATTTTGCCATGTTTTGAATGAACGAATGGTTATATTTTTTCGTTTCACCCTGTACAAACCCATACTTGTTTATTTCTTTCGCGTGGGCACCACGCCGCACATAGCTGTCTTTGGTGTTCTGAAACCAATTTTGCTGACACTGTCATCATCAAATGGTGTGGGCATTCATGCCGCTGTCTTTGGTGTTCTAACATCAACTTGGCTGACACTATCATCATCAAATGATGTGGGCATTCATGGCGCTGTCTTTGGTGTTCTGAAATCAACTTGGCTGACACTATCATCATCAAATGATGTAGGCATTCATGACGCTGTCTTTGGTGTTCTGAAGTCAACTTGGCTGACACTATCATCATCAAATGGTGTCGGCATTCATGCCGTTGTCTTTGGTGTTCTGAAATCAACTTGGCTGACACTATCATCATCAAATGATGTAGGCATTCATGACGCTGTCTTTGGTGTTCTGAAATCAACTTGGCTGACACTATCATCATCAAATGGTGTGGGCATCCATGCCGCTGTCTTTGGTGTTCTGAAATCAACTTGGCTGACACTATCATCATCAAATGGTGTGGGCATTCATGACGCTGTCTTTGGTGTTCTGAAATCAACTTTGTTGACATACCACTACCATAATTTCTAATCTCGGTATGTTACTGAGATAACAGTTGTCACGATGTTCATGCGTCTCTTATATGACTAAAGAAAGTTGTTTCTTTTCTAGTTGTTACTCAGACAGGAAATTCACCTTACAAACCAGCTGCTTCTAATTTTTTGTTACAACATTCACTCCCACACACCAAAACTATTTACCACTCTCTTACATTACTTTTTTTCATTTTCTAAAATTTTGTTTGTCCTGTACATTAATCTCTTGTACATCATCCATCTGATAATTCCCCCTAGGTAATTTATCCACTTGGTTAAGAATGTTTCTATGTCACATTTGGTGTCACCACTGTTGGTATCCCTGGTTGCACATTTTTTCGTAATCTCGTAAGTAACGTGACCACTGTGAGAATCAGCACTGGTTCATACTTATGATGTGAGCCGAGCGTTCAGAAACCAAACTACTGAACGTAATCTGGCCTAGAAATCAGCTGAAAGCTGTTGACAGCGATGTCCTGTAAAACACAACCTTTACTTTCTTTTGATACTATTATTAATATTTTCTTGATAGAGCACTCCATATTATTACAATGTCCAACAATTATAGAGCTGTTGCATTATCTATCCCCCAAAACTGTGTCTTTATATCTTCCGATTAGTATTTGTGACCTCTGTCTGGTTTCTCATATAAATTCCCGAAGGCACGAGCCCACGCGAGCACAGGAAAAGGCGGGCTCACGCATCACAAGGTCTGTTTTCACTTGCTCTCTTTTCGTTTTTTACTTGTTTTCGGTACCTTCATTTCAAAGGAATGTAAAATAACACACGAAGCAATACACAATACTTTTAACACACAAGTTAAAAAACAGTTGTGAATGTTATCACGTTGATAAGGTAATAGTTTACGGCAAATTAGATGTGCTTGAATATCTACAAATTGGTGGGGAAAGAAAAACATAGAAAACAGATCTGTCATATGGCTTGATAATGAAATAGGTAAATATCAGCCAATTAAAAGGGGTGTGAGACAGGGATGTTTTTGCCCCTTGTACACCAGAATTATATGAAAAGATTATTGCGGGACATCAATACATATGCAGTCTTGATTGTAGACAATGAACAGGACCTGCAACAATTAATAGACGTGAACAACTAGGATTAGAACTAAAAAGACACAGATTATTAGGACAAAGGAAACAACACAAGTAAATAGGAAAACAAGTACAATTATCTCGGACCAGTTCTGATGGGCAATGGTTTGAAGAGATTACAAGAATCGTCACAGGAAATGTAGCCTTTAGCAAGATGAACAACATACTGACCAAAAAGATAGCAATTAGAAAAAGAAAAGTGTTGAAGTGCTTCATAGTGTTACTTTTGTATCGATGTGTGGACCAGGCTGAAAAAAAACACTGGATGGAAATGTGGAGAAATGACACCACGGGCAGAAAATAATCTACAAGAAACAAAATGAAAATCGTAAATAGATTATAGAAATTGGACATAAAAAAAAATTTGTTGGATATTTTTTGAGAATTAAACATGATAACAACTGGTAAGATCGAGAGGAACAGACCGAGAAGTAAATACCTGGATGGATTGGTCACTGGGGTATGGTCGAGACCAGATCCACGACTCTAGAGATCAAGTGAAATGGTAGAACATGACCGCTTAGTGACATGAGGGGTGAATAGATGTGTAACCACATGATAATCAGATTGATGTCATCAGAATAAATCTAAAATTCACCATATTATGAACACAAGGATTGAAAAGTAAGAATGTAATGTGATTGGGGAACTTTCGGGCCGTGTTTTCATGTTTGTTGATTCATTTATCTGTTAATGGTTTGTGTTAGTGATTGCGCCTATGACTGAAAGTATGTCTGTATGTCTATCTATATGTCTGACTGTCTGTCTGTATGTCTGTGTGTATCTACTTATTTGTCGTTGGGTATTTGTTTCTCTATGTTGGTATACTGGTATCTATGAGTGGGTGTCCGCCTATATGTGTGTTGTTGTTGTTGTTGTTGTTGTTGTTGGTCACTCTAAGACCTCTAATGTTAGCACAACGATCAGACAGCCTATAAAGAACTCACAATGAGAGTGTGTATGACTGATTGTGTGTGTGATATTCTGAGAGATTGGCCTAAAATTTACTTGTGTATGGTAGTCCCGATTACAGGGTATCCTTCTTTCTTCTATGGAGCACTTTTGGGTGGCGTACCCGAATCATGGTTATGTGAAGCCATGGAAGCATTTGGATGAAGTGTAACAACATATTGTTGTTGGTTATGGTCTGGACCGATAGATCATCAGGGTGGTCACAGATTAAAATAGTCACTGTCCAGAAGGAAAGTAATGTGCTTTCGGCAAAGCTTGCCAAGAACCCCATAACAACCATGGAGGTGGAAACTTTCGAATATATTGATTACCAACAGTAACACAATGAAAGAAAATTAATCGATTATCAATTGCTCTTCAAAGACAACTTAATAGAGTGGGACAGATAGAACTACAGAAAATTATGTTTTTAAGAGTATTCAACTTACGCCTGTGAGACACTTACTAAACACGTCATAAAGGCACTTGAATATAAATGTAATAGAGGGGTTCTAAGAATATCTTGGGTCAAAAGAACAAACTCATCCATACTTCAAGATTATTGAAGATGGTTTTTTAAAGACAAGCAAAGAAAATTGGTATATTTGGTCACTTGAAACGTCATGAAAGTTTGGAGAGAACAATAATGGTGAGGTGTATGTCTTGGAAGGCCCAAAAGAAGATGATCTCCAGTTGGTTGTAATGGACAGCTTGTTTGTGATCAAGAATTTTTTAATTTTTTTCCCTATATTTTCGGCTGGTTTTTATGGGAACGAGATTCTGCAAAGGACATGCTACTGAATGGTAGTAGTAAGGCATGTATGAATACATCTGACTTTCTGGATCAACCAGGAACCTGGAATATTTTCTTATATACACTTCTCGCAACAAGACTTAAGACAATTAATTTTCAAAGTTCACACATTAGAATACTTCTGGTTTAATGTAAAACAAACTTTAATTACTAAAATAGTTTGTTTAATGTGTAAAGTGAAAATAGTGCCACGTGTTAGGTCTTTGATACATCAGAAGCCGACTTGGGACTTTTCGATATATAGCTATTACAAAGCAATGGTGTATTTTAATGGTGGTTAGTGCTATCTGTATGGTTTAAATAATATCATACCATTGACGATGTGTTAGAGATGTATGACTCTTCATCGGTCTGTGTAACGGTGTTGGTCATATGTAAAGTGGGTTACACCAGGTCAAAGGTGGCGTTATTTCGGGTTGCAGACATACATCTGGGAAGACAGTGGACATAAACGACCAAAGTGGGCTTCCGGTCACATGACCTACATCTGGGACAGACCATTTGTGTTAATTTCTTATCTGTTTTCTGATTGGTTAATTCAAAATGTCAGGCAGTTAGATTGTTGGTCACTACAGGAGGATATGACCATATGTGATTTTGATGTTATCTGTTCTCTGATTGGTTGATTCAAAATGTCCCTCAGACCACTACAGGGGATATACCCTTTGTGATTTGGTGTTATCTGTTCTCTAGATTGGTTGATTCAAATGTCCTTCAGACCACTACAGGAGATATGCCATTTGTGCTTTGATGTTATCTGTTCTCTGATTGGTTGATTCAAATATCAGGCAGACCACTACAGGGGATATACCCTTTGTGATTTGATGTTATCTGTTCTCTGATTGGTTGATTCAAATGTCCCTCAGACCACTACAGGGATATACCCTTTGTGATTTGATGTTATCTGTGTTCTGATTGGTTGATTGATGTTGTTCATTTCAGATATACACCTCTCTCACGCAGACAGTATCAAAACCAGTGACGAAACGAAGGCCAAGTCTTTTCTCTTTTTCGCAGTCAACGAAGAAGGATGTTTTCATTCAACGGATATTAAATTCAATGACCTTTACCAAGCTTGTCTTCTGATACAGAAACGTATGAAACTGGTTGGCCTTTGTTCATCACTATTGTACAAGGAGTTCTTATCTGCCCAAGGACACATTATAAACCGATCATAAGCAGACAATAATTCATCTGTGGTATTCTCAAATACATGTTTGATCAGTTGCCATATTGTGTACACCAGACTCAAACGACACATATTTACGAATCAACACATCTAAAAAAGATTTTGTCATCTTACAAATTTTGTTATATGCCTGAATAACAATTACAAATACTGCGGTCGTTTTATAAACTATTTGGTGTATCAAGAATGTCAGCTATGCAGAAGCACACGTGTACTCTTTGTAACAAGTCCTTCACAAGGTCTACTACTTTACGTCGACATGTTGCGAGTACTCATTCTACACAACAGTTCAATTGCGATTTATGTGATCGTATGTATACGAGATACGATAATTTACAGAGACACATAATGACTGAACATGAAACAGTATTCAGCGATGTCTCGACCACTCAACCATCATCTAACCGTGTGGGTGCTAATAATCAACAAGCCACAAACCGCAAGAGGAGAAGAGATCCGACTATAGACGAACAATCTAATGGTAAACGCCGAAAGTCAATCAAACAACCAACAAAGGACAGAGTGTCGCCAGTTACAGACACGGAAATACTACCAGCTACCACGACAAACCAATCACTATCCAGTATCAAGTCAGGTAGTATGGGTGATCATTTTTCACCTACTCACCTATCATCATCTAGTCACTTGGGGACTGACGCAGAACCAACAACACCAGGTGCCCTGTCGGATGGCGGGGGTGATAACCTGTCCCCTACTAATAATACTCAGCTATCATCTAGTGCCTTACCGAGTGACGCATCAACACCAAGTACCTTGTCAACAGATGTTCAGCTATCATCAGGTACCACACCAAGTGACGGACTATCAACAGATACCTTGTCGACATCTGATCAACTACGTGCCTTGGGCCAAGACGAGCAGCCAGGAACCTCTAGTGTTAACACAACTACTGAATATCTTTCATTGCAGAAATTACCGCTAGATGTTAGGGTTGTATATAATGAGCATTGGGAGACGATTAGGTCACACATACGACACGGTCGCTATCTATGTGAATGGACATTTTTTTAATCGACCAGATAGTGATATGACAACAGATTGGGGCACTCGTTTATTCCCGCTTTTAATGTTCAAAACTCGCGGTTTAAAATAATCCCCAGTCTGCATATAGTCTTGAGACATCGAGAGACACAAGCCCTACGGTTCTACCATGCCAGTCCGAATAACTCTTCATTGTTCGATATACCTTTCTTAGTGAACAATAGATCTGATTTCGAGGCCTTTGTAACCAAGCTAAACGCTGTTGACTTGGTCAATTCAGCGACACTAACCGGACCAGATACCAAATACTATGTCGAAGCAATTCTCAGTATCACCTTTTATGTTGATAAACTGGTAGAATTCCCCGTTGGTTGTTGTTTAGAATCAATTCCAAACCATATCAAACACAACAAGTTTATTAATACGCTTCAAAGTGACACCAACGGTAAGCCGTACACAGATAATATGTGTATGTTCCGTGCGTTGGCTGTTTTCAGAACAGGGTCTGTCAGAAATATACGAAAAGATACACGAAAACTGGTCACCCAATGGGTGCGCTATAAAGGGTTGAAATCCCCAAACATTTCACATGGGTCAATTTAGTTGACTTACCTGCCCTGGAAGAATGTTTCAAAATACAAATAAATGTGTTTAGTTTTACAGAGGAGGAACATCTAGTTCCGAAAATCAGAAGTAGTAGTACCCATCCAGATATACTGAATCTTTTCTACATGAAAACCATTTCATGTGTATTGTTGATATTAATAGGGCCGCCCGATGTTTTTCCTGTGGGAAATGTGGTAAACTGTTTAAAGTGTACTGGCGACTGACACCCCACGAACTTACGTGTAAAGGGATAGCCACAATTAAAACATATAAAGGCGGGATTTATCACCCGACTGAATTCATCTTGGAATTACTATGTGAACACGGGTTTGACGTGGACGTAAACTTTATTTTCCCATATAGAGCATGCTTCGACATGGAATCTTTCTTCTCTAATGAAAAATTACCAGCTAACTCAAAGTCGACGACCTTTATTGCCAGACACGTCCCCCTCTCGTGTGCGGTCGCCTCTAATGTCCGTGGGTTCGACACCCCTAAATGTTTCATTACCACAGGTGATCCACAGGTCCTCATAAATGAAATGATGGACTATCTCCATGAAATATCTGATAGGTCTTATGAGCTATTACTAAAACAGTTCGAACCAGTCTTTGCAAAATTAGGTGATCACCCAAAATTAAGTGAAAGGCTCGACTCCTTTCTGAAAGCACTCCCTCTGTTTGGGTTGAATAGCGGAAAATATGACATTAACCTCCTGAAACCTTATTTGATACAATATTTCCTTGATCGGGAGGCTAACCCATTCAAGTTTATAGTCAAAAGAAATAATAATTTCATGTGTATAGCGACAGAAAGACTGAAATTCCTTGATGTCTCCAACTTTCTGGTCCCGGGTGTAAGTTACTCTCAATATCTGGCCTCTTTTGGTATTGAAGAGGCAAAAGGGTTTTTTTCATACGAATATCTGACCGATCTGGGAAAGTTAAATGAGCCATCCCTACCACCACACGCGGCCTTTTTCTCAACACTTAAAAACCGTAACATTTCCGAGGCAGAATACACCGTTTGTCAGAAAGCATGGACCGACAATAAGATGACTACGTTGAGGGATTTTTTAATTTGGTACAACATCAAAGACGTATCCCCCTTTCTAAAAGCCCTGGACAAACAAGTAGCCTTTTATGCCGAGTTAAAAATAGACATGTGTAAAGCAGGCCATCTCAGTCCCCGGTATTACTTTACAGTACCTATTCAACACCATGAATAAAGATGTTTCTTTTGTTTTGTGTTCGAAGAAGGAGGAGAAGGTGCACAAGATGTTACGAGACAATATAGTGGGTGGGCCGAGTATTATTTTTCATCGTTACCACGAGGCCAATCAGACCCATATCAGGGGTAATAAGCCGGTAAAAGGTATTAAAGGGTTTGTTGCGAATGCCTTATACCTTTGGTCTCTTATGAAAGATATGCCAACAGATTTCCCCATATATCGAACCCGCGAGGATGGTTTTAGAGCACATAGATTACATAAATACACACGTCAGAGTCGAGAGTGGTTAACTTGGGTGTCACATAATGAAAATATAGATTTAAAAACCCAATTCAATAGTCATGAGATGCAGCTCGGCGATCGACATATTAGAGTAGATGGGTGGGATAAAAAGAATAATACAGCTTACCAATTCCATGGGTGTTTGTTCCATGGGCACCCATCTTGCCGTCTAACTGCTGGGAAAACTATTAATCCCGTTAATAAGAAACCACTAGTAGAACTATACCAGAATACGTGTAACATTCACGACGTATCTAGAAAAAACTGTTGGGGTGACAGTTAAGGTTATTTGGGAATGTGAGTGGCAGAGACTAAAGAGATCAAACACACAAATAAAGTGTTTCTTGCGGGAAACATTTCCACCCTCACAACTTCCTTGGGGTTCTTTAAGTGAAAACCAGATAATTGAGGCTGTAAAAAGTGATACTTTTTCGGGTTGGTGGAGTGCGATATAGAGACCCCGACTGATTTACAAGAGTCCTTTGCCGAAATGCCCCCTATTTTCAAGAACACAGAAGTGTCGAGAGACGATATTGGGGAGTTTATGAAAGACTACGCCATAAAAAATAAACTACTGAGTACCCCACGACGGACATTGATTAGTAGTTATTTCGGGAAGAAAATATTATTAGCCACCCCTCTTTTAAAATGGTATCTAGCCCATGGGTTGGTAGTTACCCACATCTACCAGACAATAGAGTATCGACCAGTTAGTTGTTTTAAACAATTTGGGGAAACAGTGTCTAATGCCCGTCGCCAAGGGGACAAAAATCCAGCTGAGAGTATTACAGCCGACACGATGAAATTGTTAGGTAACGCTGCTTACGGCAAAACATTAACTAATAAAGCCAAACATACCGATGTCTCCTACTGTCACGGAAAAGACACGACCAAGGTACTCAATAATCTCAGGTTTATAAGCATGACTGGTATTACACCTGATCTATTCGAAGTTGAAACCCTAAAGAAGAAAACCGTCTGGGATCTACCTCTACAAATAGGTTTTTTCGTTTATCAGTATGCCAAATTAAGAATGTTAGCTTTTTATTACGACTTTCTAGACAAATTTATCTCTAAAGACGACTTTCAGCTTTGTGAAATGGACACTGACTCTTTATATTTGGCCCTTAGTGCCGACTCACTCTCTGAAGTAGTTAGACCACACCTACGAGAAGAATATGACAGAGTCTATAATCAGTGGTTCCCGTCTGAAACCTGCCCTGTTCATAGAATTACCCCTAGTACTACCTGTCAGGACTGTGTGGCTATCAAAGCCTATGAAAAGAGAACCCCCGGGCCTTTAAAACTAGAATACGAAGGGGAGGGGATGGTCTCGTTATGTAGTAAGACGTATATTTGTGTCGGAGATTATGATAAAATCAGTAACAAAGGTCTGACCAAAAACCACAACACGCATTTAAACAAGGACACATTTTTAGAAGTACTCACTACCCAAACACCGAGTGGGGGGACCAATATAGGCTTCAAAACACAAGACTCTTCTGTATATATATATATATCAGCAACGTCGTACATCTTTGTCCTATCTGTATATAAAAAGAAAGGTTGACAGTGATAATATCTCGACTATGCCATTACTTATTTAATATGCATTGTATTGTCTATATATGATTAAATAAAAACATATACCTTACTAGAGTCGTTTGTTATTTTGAATGTTGTATTTTTTATGTTGTTATAGTACCTACAATTTAAGGGGGGGTCACTTGACCATACCTAACGTCACTAGACCACACCTACTCGGACACACGCCTATTTTAAAAAAACGAGTTATCGCCCTTTGCGGAGGAAATGTAAAAACCCGGAGAGTTATCGCTCTTTGATGTGGAAATTAAAAAAAAACCGGAGTTATCGCCCTTTGAGGTGCAAAAGCAATGTGCACCTCAAAACGAGCGGCTTACCACGTTACTATACTACTACCTACCGATATATCAGTCACACTCTCATTCTGTCAGTCTATCAGTCTGTCTGTCTATAGGCCACTCTGTCTGTTAGACTGTATATCAGTTTGTCTGCCAGTCTGCCAGTCTTCCTGTCTGTGAGACTATCAATATGCCTAATTATTCATAAATAATTCACCTTTAATCCCTCCCTCCCTTCCTTCTTCCATCCAACCCAAATCCCTCCCTTCCTTCTTCCACCCAACCCGAATCCCTCCCTCCCTCCTTCCATCCAACCCGAATCCAATCCAACTCGAATCTCTCCATCCCCTCTTTTCTTTGCATTAAACCCGAATCCCCCCCCCCCCTCTTTATTCCCCTTCCTCCTTCCATTAAGCCCAAATCCCCCCTTTCCCTTACCTTACTTCTGCCATTCAACCAACATCCCTCCCTTGCCTTCTCTTCTTCCTTCTGTCAAACCCGAATCCCTCCCCCCTTCCTCCCGACAGGAAATTCCCCATCCTCCCTTCCATATCTCCTTCCATCCAACCCGAATCTCTACAACCCTTCCTCCCTCCTATCCAACCCGAATCCCTCCCTTCCACCCAACCCGAATCCATCCCTCTCTCCCTTCCACCCAACCCGAATCCACCCCTCCCTCCCTTCCATCCAACCCGAATCCCTTCCACCCAACCCGAATCCCTCTCTCCCTCCCACCAAACCCGAATCCCTTTCTCCCTTCCTCCGATCCAACCCAAGATCATCACTATCTCCCTTCCACTCAACCCGAATCCACCCCTCCCTCCCTTCCACCCAACTCGAATACCTCCCTCCCTCTCACCCAACCCGAACCCCTTCCTCCCTCCTTACCACCAGCCTGAATCCATCCCCGTCCCTTCCATCCAACCCGAATCCCTCCCATCCAACCCGAATCCTCCTCTCTTCCACCCTACCCGATCCCTCCCTCCCTTCTACCCAACCCGAAACCTCCCTCCCTCCCACCCAGCCCTAATCCCCCACTCCCCTCCACCAAACTCGAATCCATCTCTTCCACCCTTCCACCAAATCGAATCCACCCCTCCTTCCCTTCCACCCAATCCTAATCCCTCCCAACCAAACCGAATCCCTTCCTCCCTCCCATCCAAAATGAATCCCTTTCTACCCTCCACCCAACTCGAATACCCTCTCCCACCAAACCCGAATTCATCCCATTCTCTCTTCCATCCAACCCGAATCCTTCCCTCTCTCCCTTCCATCCGACCCAAACCCCTACCCCCCCCCCCCCCTTCTATCCAACTCGAATCCTTCATTCATTCCATCCAACCCTAATCCCCCCTCCCTTCTATCAAACCCAAATCTCTCCATCCCTTCCACCCAACCCGAATCCCTCTCTCCCTTCAACCCTCCAACCTGAACATCACACCCCCCCCCCCCCCCGGGCCAGCGCCCAACCCTCCATGTCGAATCCCCCTCCCCAACGCCCAAGCCGAATCCCTCCTTCCTTCCCTCCCTTCAATCCTCCAACCCATATCCTTCCCTCCCTTCAACCGTCCAATCGAGGTTCCCTTTAACGAGACCTTTGAAAGAGAAGGACTGAAGTCTGAACAATCTATAGCCGCAAACTCTATCTGTTGTGTAGCTAATTTGATGTCTATATCTGTCTCCGTGTACCCTATTGTCATTTTTTGTATTCAACAACTATATTTCCAAACTCCATGGGGATTTCAATGCTGTTGAAACATCGCCATTCAAAAAACGAAACTGGAATGGAGGCTGCCAAGAGCAGACAACTCTGCAGCAATGGGATCAACAACAAACCGAAATCGAAATTTGAAAAGAGCACAAAGGGAAGAAGAATTTTAAGTGTGAATTTATTGCTTTGATCGTTCCAGAGGCTCTTTAATGTTTTAATGTTACCCAGCTCTCTAATGTTGCCCGTTCCTGGTTGTTGAGGTAAATCAATAAGTGCTGGAATCCGAGAGAGAGAGAGAGAGAGAGAGAGAGAGAGAGAGAGAGAGAGAGAGAGAGAGAGAGAGAGAGACAGACAGACAGACAGACAGACAGACAGGCAGGCAGGCAGGCAGGCAGGCAGGCAGGCAGGCAGGCAGGCAGATAAACAGTCAGCAGACAGACCGCGTTTTACTTACTAAGCATATGAAACAGAACGAGGTAGAGTAATAATTATATCAAATAGAGTTCACATAACTACAGATAAAACGATCTTCCGGACACCTAAGCAAAGTATATGAAACTTTGCACCCCTATGTTTGCATTATAACCATCATGTACCGTGACAAATGATCAGACCATCATATACTCCCCCATCCACTGTCCCTGGCGATATGTACCAATTATATTAAAGATATTCCCCCTTCCTACAGTTTTATCATTTCTCTCGATTTGTTTCTGACTCTTCTATTGCTGATCAGCTCAGTCATCATGCTATTGTCAATTGCCTCTCTTCTGAATATTTGACCAAAGAATATTCTTTGCTTCTTTCTTAGAGATGCTGTTCTATTGTTTGCCTCTTACCTACAGTTGCTGTTTTACTGTTTGCCTCTTACTTACAGTTGCTGTTCTACTGTTTGCCTCTTTCTTACAGTTGCTGTTCTACTGTTTACCTATGTCTTACAGTTGCTGTTTTACTGTTTGCCTCTTTCTTACAGTTGCTGTTCTACTGTTTACCTCTTACTTACAGTTGCTGTTCTACTGTTTACCTCTTACTTACAGTTGCTGTTCTACTGTTTGCCTCTTTCTTACAGTTGCTGTTCTACTGTTTACCTCTTACTTACAGTTGCTGTTCTACTGTTTGCCTCTTTCTTACATTTGCTGTTCTACTGTTTACCTCTTACTTACAGTTGCTGTTCTACTGTTTGCCTCTTTCTTACAGTTGCTGTTCTACTGTTTACCTCTTACTTACAGTTGCTGTTCTACTATTTGCCTCTTTCTTACAGTTGCTGTTCTACTGTTTACCTATGTCTTACAGTTGCTGTTCTACTGTTAAACTCTTACTTACAGTTGCTGTTTTACTGTTTGCCTCATTCTTACAGTTGCTGTTTTACTGTTTGCCTCATTCTTACAGTTGCTGTTTTATTGTTTGCCTCATTCTTACAGTTGCTGTTTTACTGTTTACCTCTTACTTACAGTTGCTGTTCTACATTTTCCTCTATCTTACAGTTGCTGTTCTACATTTTCCTCTATCTTACAGTTGCTGTTTTACTGTTTGCCTCATTCTTACAGTTGCTGTTCTACATTTTCCTCTATCTTACAGTTGCTGTTCTACTGTTTGCCTCATTCTTACAGTTGCTGTTCTACATTTTCCTCTATCTTACAGTTGCTGTTCTACTGTTTGCCTCTTTCTTACAGTTGCTGTTCTACTGTTTGCCTCTTTCTTACAGTTGCTGTTCTACTGTTTACCTCTTACTTACAGTTGCTGTTCTACTGTTTACCTCTTACTTACAGTTGCTGTTCTACTGTTTGCGTCTTTCTTACAGTTGCTGTTCTACTGTTTACCTCTTACTTACAGTTGCTGTTCTACTGTTTGCCTCTTTCTTACAGTTGCTGTTCTACTGTTTACCTCTTACTTACAGTTGCTGTTTTACTGTTTGCCTCATTCTTACAGTTGCTGTTTTACTGTTTGCCTCATTGTTACAGTTGCTGTTTTACTGTTTACCTCTTACTTACAGTTGCTGTTCTACATTTTCCTCTATCTTACAGTTGCTGTTCTACATTTTCCTCTATCTTACAGTTGCTGTTCTACTGTTTGCCTCATTCTTACAGTTGCTGTTCTACATTTTCCTCTATCTTACAGTTGCTGTTCTACTGTTTGCCTCTTTCTTACAGTTGCTGTTCTACTGTTTACCTCTTACTTACAGTTGCTGTTCTACTGTTTGCCTCTTACTTACAGTTGCTGTTCTACTGTTTACCTATGTCTTACAGTTACTGTTTTACTGTTTGCCTCTTTCTTACAGTTGCTGTTCTACTGTTTACCTCTTACTTACAGTTGCTGTTCTACTGTTTACCTCTTACTTACAGTTGCTGTTCTACTGTTTGCCTCTTTCTTACAGTTGCTGTTCTACTGTTTACCTATGTCTTACAGTTACTGTTTTACTGTTTGCCTCTTTCTTACAGTTGCTGTTCTACTGTTTACCTCTTACTTACAGTTGCTGTTCTACTGTTTGCCTCTTTCTTACAGTTGCTGTTCTACTGTTTACCTCTTACTTACAGTTGCTGTTCTACTGTTTGCCTCTTTCTTACAGTTGCTGTTCTACTGTTTACCTCTTACTTACAGTTGCTGTTCTACTATTTGCCTCATTCTTACAGTTGCTGTTCTACATTTTCCTCTATCTTACAGTTGCTGTTCTACATTTTCCTCTATCTTACAGTTGCTGTTTTACTGTTTGCCTCATTCTTACAGTTGCTGTTCTACATTTTCCTCTATCTTACAGTTGCTGTTCTACTGTTTGTCTCATTCTTACAGTTGCTGTTCTACATTTTCCTCTATCTTACAGTTGCTGTTCTACTGTTTGCCTCTTTCTTACAGTTGCTGTTCTACTGTTTGCCTCTTTCTTACAGTTGCTGTTCTACTGTTTACCTCTTACTTACAGTTGCTGTTCTACTGTTTACCTCTTACTTACAGTTGCTGTTCTACTGTTTGCGTCTTTCTTACAGTTGCTGTTCTACTGTTTACCTCTTACTTACAGTTGCTGTTCTACTGTTTGCCTCTTTCTTACAGTTGCTGTTCTACTGTTTACCTCTTACTTACAGTTGCTGTTTTACTGTTTGCCTCATTCTTACAGTTGCTGTTTTACTGTTTGCCTCATTGTTACAGTTGCTGTTTTACTGTTTACCTCTTACTTACAGTTGCTGTTCTACATTTTCCTCTATCTTACAGTTGCTGTTCTACATTTTCCTCTATCTTACAGTTGCTGTTCTACTGTTTGCCTCATTCTTACAGTTGCTGTTCTACATTTTCCTCTATCTTACAGTTGCTGTTCTACTGTTTGCCTCTTTCTTACAGTTGCTGTTTTACTGTTTACCTCTTACTTACAGTTGCTGTTCTACTGTTTGCCTCTTACTTACAGTTGCTGTTCTACTGTTTACCTATGTCTTACAGTTACTGTTTTACTGTTTGCCTCTTTCTTACAGTTGCTGTTCTACTGTTTACTTATGTCTTACAGTTACTGTTTTACTGTTTACTTATGTCTTACAGTTACTGTTTTACTGTTTGCCTCTTTCTTACAGTTGCTGTTCTACTGTTTACCTCTTACTTACAGTTGCTGTTCTACTGTTTGCCTCTTTCTTACAGTTGCTGTTCTACTGTTTACCTCTTACTTACAGTTGCTGTTCTACTGTTTGCCTCTTTCTTACAGTTGCTGTTCTACTGTTTACCTCTTACTTACAGTTGCTGTTCTACTATTTGCCTCATTCTTACAGTTGCTGTTCTACATTTTCCTCTATCTTACAGTTGCTGTTCTACTGTTTGCCTCAATCTTACAGTTGCTGTTCTACATTTTCCTCTATCTTACAATTGCTGTTCTACTGTTTGCCTCTTTCTTACAGTTGCTGTTCTACTGTTTGCCTCTTTCTTACAGTTGCTGTTCTACTGTTTACCTCTTACTTACAGATGCTGTTCTACTGTTTACCTCTTACTTACAGTTGCTGTTCTACTGTTTGCGTCTTTCTTACAGTTGCTGTTCTACTGTTTACCTCTTATTAACAGTTGCTGTTCTACTGTTTGCCTCTTTCTTACAGTTGCTGTTCTACTGTTTACCTCTTACTTACAGTTGCTGTTCTACTGCTTTCCTCTTTCTTACAGTTGCTGTTCTACTGTTTACCTCTTACTTACAGTTGCTGTTCTACTGTTTGCCTCTTTCTTACAGTTGCTGTTCTACTGTTTACGTATGTCTTACAGTTGCTGTTCTACTGTTTACCTCTTACTTACAGTTGCTGTTTTACTGTTTCCTTCATTCTTACAGTTGCTGTTTTACTGTTTGCCTCATTCTTACAGTTGCTGTTTTACTGTTTACCTCTTACTTACAGTTGCTGTTCTACATTTTCCTCCATCTTACAGGTGCTGTTCTACATTTTCCTCTATCTTACAGTTGCTATTCTACTGTTTGCCTCATTCTTACAGTTGCTGTTCTACATTTTCCTCAATCTTACAGTTGCTGTTCTACTGTTTGCCTCTTTCTTACAGTTGCTGTTCTACTGTTTGCCTCTTTCTTACAGTTGCTGTTCTACTGTTTACCTCTTACTTACAGTTGCTGTTCTACTGTTTACCTCTTACTTACAGTTGCTGTTCTACTGTTTACCTCTTACTTACAGTTGCTGTTCTACTGTTTAACTATGTCTTACAGTTGCTGTTTTACTGTTTGCCCCTTTCTTACAGCTGGTGTTCTACTGTTTACCTCTTACTTACAGTTGCTGCTTTACTGTTTTCCTCTTTCTTTCAGTTGCTGTTTTACTGTTTGCCTCTATTTTTCAGTTGCTGTTTTACTGTTTGCCTCTTTCTTACAGTTGCTGTTCTACTGTTTACCTCTTACTTACAGTTGCTGTTTTACTGTTTGCCTCTTTCTTACAGGTGCTGTTCTACTGTTTACCTCTTACTTACAGTTGCTGTTTTACTGTTTGCCTCTTTCTTACAGTTGCTGTTCTACTGTTTACCTCTTACTAACAGTTGCTGTTCTACTATTTTCCTCTTTCTTACAGTTGCTGTTCTACTGTTTACCTATGTCTTACAGTTGCTGTTCTACTGTTTACCTCTTACTTACAGTTGCTGTTTTACTGTTTGCCTCATTCTTACAGTTGCTGTTTTACTGTTTGCCTCATTCTTACAGTTGCTGTTTTACTGTTTACCTCTTACTTACAGTTGCTGTTCTACATTTTCCTCTATCTTACAGTTGCTGTTCTACATTTTCCTCTATCTTACAGTTGCTGTTTTACTATTTGCCTCATTCTTACAGTTGGTGTTCTACATTTTCCTCTATCTTACAGTTGCTGTTCTTCTTTTTGCCTCATTCTTACAGTTGCTGTTATACATTTTCCTCTATCTTACAATTGCTGTTCTACTGTTTGCCTCTTTCTTACAGTTGCTGTTCTACTGTTTGCCTCTTACTTACAGTTGCTGTTCTACTGTTTGCCTCTTTCTTACAGTTGCTGTTCTACTGTTTACCTCTTTCTTACAGTTGCTGTTCTACTGTTTACCTCTTTCTTACAGTTGCTGTTCTACTGTTTGCCTCTTACTTACATTTGCTGTTCTACTGTTTGCCTCTTTCTTACAGTTGCTGTTCTACTGTTTGCCTCTTTCTTACAGTTGCTGTTCTACTGTTTGCCTCTTTCTTACAGTTGCTGTTTTACTGTTTGCCTCTTTCTTACAGTTGCTGTTCTACTGTTTGCCTCTTTCTTACAGTTGCTGTTCTACTGTTTGCCTCTTACTTACAGTTGCTGTTCTACTGTTTGCCTCTTACTTACAGTTGCTGTTCTACTGTTTACCTTTTACTTACAGTTGCTGTTCTACTGTTCGCCTCTTTCTTACAGTTGCTGTTTTACTGTTTACCTCTTTCTTACAGTTTCCGTTTTACTGTTTGCCTCATTCTTACAGTTGCTGTTTTACTGTTTACCTCTTACTTACAGTTGCTGTTATACATTTTCCTCTATCTTACAGTTGCTGTTCTACATTTTCCTCTATCTTACAGTTGCTGTTCTACTGTTTGCCTCATTCTTACAGTTGCTGTTCTACATTTTCCTCTATCTTACAGTTGCTGTTCTACTGTTTGCCTCGTTCTTACAGTTGCTGTTCTACTGTCTGCCTCTTTCTTACAATTGCTGTTCTACTGTTTACCTCTTACTTACAGTTGCTGTTCTACTGTTTACCTATGTCTTACAGTTGCTGTTCTACTGTTTTCCTCTTACTTACAGTTGCTGTTCTACTGTTTACCTCTTACTTACAGTTGCTGTTCTACTGTTTACCTCTTACTTACATTTGCTGTTCTACTGTTTTCTTCTTACTTACAGTTGCTGTTCTACTGTTTACCTCTTACTTACAGTTGCTGTTCTACTGTTTTCCTCTTACTTACAGTTGCTGTTCTACTGTTTACCTCTTACTTACAGTTGCTGTTCTACTGTTTACCCCTTACTTACAGTTGCTGTTCTACTGTTTACCTGTGTCTTACAGTTGCTGTTCTACTGTTTACCTGTGTCTTACAGTTGCTGCTCTACTGTTTTCCTCTTACATACAGTTGCTGTTCTACTGTTTCCCTCTTACGTACAGTTGCTGTTCTACTGTTTACCTCTTACTTACAGTTGCTGTTCTACTGTTTACCTATGTCTTACAGTTGCTGTTCTACTGTTTACCTCTTACTTATAGTTGCTGTTCTACTGTTTACCTCTTACTTACAGTTGCTGTTCTACTGTTTACCTATGTCTTACAGTTGCTGCTCTACTGTTTTCCTCTTACTTACAGTTGCTGTTTTACTGTTTACCTCTGACTTACAGTTGCTGTTTACTGTTTGCCTATTTCTTACAGTTGCTGTTTTACTGTTTTCCCCCTTACTTACAGTTGCTGTTCTGCTGTTTACCTCTGTCTTACAGTTGCTGTTCTGCTGTTTACCTCTGTCTTACAGTTGCTGTTCTGCTGTTTACCTCTGTCTTACAGTTGCTGTTCTGCTGTTTACCTCTGTCTTACAGTTGCTGTTCTGCTTTCACCAGGCAATCGTTGGTTAGATACCCCGGCAGTCCAAGGTATTCGCAACATTCGTCGCAGGATCACATCCCCATTACCACCAAGCTCTTCTTAATTTATCCGTTCACATTCCAAGATTTACTGCCTGACAGCAGAACAGGTTCTATGTAACATTTCGGTACTGTTTAGTGCCGTTGGCCAAGGAATAAACCAATAAGAGGCTTAAAAGCAATGCTGGGCTGGGTGTCAAATGGTTGCACTGTAAAACCTCACATAGACTTGGAGGCGACCATGAGCGGTTACGGTGTCCGCGTCATGCTTATAAGCAACCGGGTTCGAATCCTGGTATAGGACTGGTCTTTTAGCAAGAACCATTAGTTTCTAATGATATCACACGCCCCTCAATCTCTGGTGAGATCAGATAAATCGCCTCATCAGATACAGTCGAAATACAGTATGCCATGTGTGCAAGTTGCGTAAGTGAAACATTACACGGCAGTTATGAATCTCAAACAGTAAGCCATCAAGCCGCCTCTATGGCCTTATTATTAAACAAGAAACCGACCCACAGGTCGATGGCACCCGCCACTCGCATGGAATCTGGATTAGTTGAAGGAAGCAGTACACAATTGAATGCTGAAAAGGACACGCCGGCCTCCTAGGCGCATAAATAGGCGTGACTTCCATCTCGACAGAGGAACAAGAAAGAAGAGGAAGAAGAAATCGCACACATTGTGTACAAAATATGGCAGCACTATTAACATTAGCGAGTCATTAACAATTTAATCAGCAATTAGTTTATAGCGGCGTTCTGTTATTGCATGTCATTGTAATAAACCCTGGAACTGGCATTTTGCCTATTAGAAGTTTCATATTTTATTTACTACTGGAAGATTAGCTGTTTTCTCGCCAAACATTGACATTTTAATACTGATTGTTATTATCTTGTTTATTCCCCATGTTTGTTGCCAGCGTAAGGGAAATTAGCTTAGTCTTTTGCATCTTCAACAATGTTCTGAAACACATCCCTAACATTTAAAGAAAAAAATATATTTAAACCGTGTCTCAAAGCAGGAACATATGGGATCTGTAATGTGATAGGACCATCATATTGTCAGGCCTGAAAGCACGGGGGAATAGATGGCCAGTCTTTTCCATTGTTGACACACGACGATCGCAAACGTCTAACTTCGTCCGACCAGGCACTGACATTATTATCGTAGCTTCCTATCAACTTCCCAATGGCGACCGTATAAAATACAACCAGCTCACGCCGTTCCCCGACGATCTTAGTCACTGTTGCATCCTATTCTCTACTGAAATACACTGCAATGATTTGGCCTGCTCATCGTAGGTAACTGAAAGTCGTTGGCTTGCTGGTATAGAACTGGCAAAGAAAGCGTGACGTGTTTTGTGACAACCGTTGACAGACTGATCACGGTGTTGTGATAACAACGTTGTAGCACCATACCTTTAGATGGTTCTACAATCACACCCCCAGATGGTTCGGTTCCAGCACCCTACCTTCAGATGATTCTAGCACCATACTTCAGATGGTTCGGTTTTAGCATCATACCTTCAGATGTTTCTAGGATCATACTTTCTGGTGTTTCTAGCATCATACCTTCAGATGTTTCTAGCATTATACCTTCAGATTGTTCTAACACCATATCTTCTTATGGTTCTAGCGGTATACCTCCAGATGGTCCTAGCGGTAAACCTTCTGATGTTTCTAACGGTATAGCTTCAGATAGTTATAACGGTATAACTTCTGATGTTTCTAACGGTATAGCTTTAAATGGTTCTAACGGTATACCTTCTGATTTTTCTAACGGTATGATTTCTGATGGTTCTAACGGTATACTAACTGATGGTACTAATGGTATAGCTTCAGATGGTTCTAATGGTATACCTTCTGATGGTTCTAACGGTATACCTTCTGATGGTTCTAACGGTATAGCTTCAGATGATTCTAACGGTATACCTTCTGATGGTTCTAACGCTATACCTTCTGATGGTTCTAATGGTATACCTTCTGATGGTTCTAATGGTATACCTTCTGATGGTACTAACGGTATAGCTTCAGATGGTTCTAACGGTATACCTTCTGATGGTTCTAATGGTATACCTTCTGATGGTACTAACAGTATAGCTTCAGATGGTTCTAACGGTATACCTTCTGATGGTTCTAACGGTATAGCTTCAGATGATTCTAACGGTATACCTTCTGATGGTTCTAACGCTATACCTTCTGATGGTTCTAATGGTATACCTTCAGATGGTTCGGATCTAGCACCATACTTTCAGATGTTTTTAACACCAAATCTTCAGATGGTTCCAGCACCATACCCTCAGTTGGTTCTGTTCCAGCACCATACCTTCAGACGGTTCGGTTCTAGCACCAAACCTTCATATGTTTTTAACACCATACCTTCTGATGGTTCTAGCACCATACCTTCAATAATCCAAACAGTTAAACATTGTGACTGGGAAGCTCGATTATGGGACAAACACGCACAGTTACAGACGAGCGTTTTGAAACAAATCTTTTTAAGCGAAGAGGAAGGTGGAGGGGAAACGACCAGAAAACAAACATTAAATAAAACAATATTGCCTAAATGGAGATCTTGTAGTGACTAGTGTAGGAGTTTCCCAGCCCCGTAGTCGTGGGGTGTCGATTAGTCTAAAACAATGTGTCTCGCAACATATGCCAAACATACCTTACATCGTGTGTTTTATTTTACTTACTATAAGTCAAACATCCCGCATCTATTGCTGTCATGTTTAAATTATCTATCACATATTAAATCCACCTACGCTGAGCCACCCTTTTCTCCGCCTCCCACGCACACCTCCATCCACAGTTGTACTTTCCAGACATTCAATTAAACGTGTAGTGTATGTAATTTCCCTGAAAACAACCATATCTTTAATCAAACCAAATACCGTACAGCTTACAGTTAACATTACCTCTGCTAGGCAATCTCATCGGAAATCTTCCAGTAAAAAGCTATATCATTCTTCTTCTTCCGTGCCTTTATCCCCCATATTAAATTTAACTGTCACTCAAATCAAACACCGTGATCCTATCTTGTCATCCAGCTTTGGATATGTTTGATGTCTGATATCCTTCCAGAGTAGCCGCTGGATGCCATTTCCTGCCTGTCTTTTGATGTCTCGGGTTCTGTAAAGAGCTACATTATTTTCAGTTGTTTTATTTCAAAGAGGTGAGGTGTTATTGTACTTAATTTGGTATTATTATATAGCTTATTATCTTTCAATGTCCTTCCTTGTGGTACTGATTCTTAAAATGTGTTTTTCATTCCGGAAAAAAAAAAAAATCATAGCTAAAATACGGTGGTTCTCCACCGGTAGGGAATTCCCCCCTAGGGGGAAATTTTAAGGTATCCAAATGGGGGTTAAGATCATTTCAAGGTCGCGTTAATACAAGAAGAACTGATTACTTTATATTGTTTTTCCCTCCATACTTTACGGTTCTGTACTTCTCGCCCTTCTGTAATTCGTTTTATAACGTAAGTAGACCCGCAAATCACGTTTTATGTAGACGTCTAGACTTGTTCTAGTATGTGTTATTAAATTTAGCATCCATTTTTACGTATACTGTGTAGGGTGGGGGAGGGGGTGGTTTATAGGGAGGAAATACGAAAGGGGGAAATGACATTCTGAACATATAGTGAAGGGGTGCATGGGCCAAAACGGGTTGAGAACCACTGCTATAATAGCTTTAACGATAAATTATTTTACCCTTCTTCCTCCAGCCAAAATATTCTTGTCATACGGCACTACCAAACATGACAGAAAATATGCATCAAATTACAGACAACAATAATCTATGTGGGGCGGTGTTTATAGACTTTAGAAAAGCATTCAATATGATAGATCATCCTATATTATTTAAAAAAATAAAACTAGAAACAATGAGAGTAAGCGTTAATATAGTGACATTAATCAAATCATTTTTATCAAACAGAAAACAAGTTGTATCACGCAATAAATCATTATCTAAAATCATTACCTTTAATATTGGAGTACCTCGGGGGTCTATACTTGTCCCTTTGTTATTTTCCTTTACATAAATGATCTTTCCTGATATCTTTCGTCGTCGTGTGATCTATTTGCAGACGACTGTACGGTGTATACACAAGCTAGGTACTGTAATGTGCTAGAATCGTCCTTGCAACAGGAATTACATAGTGCAGGTAACTGTTATGCAAACCATATGCAAATTAACATTCCTAAATCAAAAGCTATGTTATTAGCAACCAGACACAGACTCCACACTCTAAACTCACATAGAACTCTTCAGCTTCACATTGGTAACATCCTGTAGAAAGTGTAACTGAGCGCAAAGCACTGGGTCTTATCATTGATATAAATCTAACCTTTAATTCCAATGTTCACGTTCTCGTTAAACACATAATAAAAAGGTATACCAATTTCCCAAAGTTAAACATGGCTTTGATAAAACCATAAGAAAGATATTCTATATTTCCCACATATAAACACATATTGACTATTGCTCCATAATCTGGGACGCATATTTTGTAATTAGGCCACACTAATTTACAACATTCTATTTCAAACTGATCCAGGCTTAAATATAACGCAAGACAGCGACCGACTAAACATATTTCATGTCCCTAAACCTAGGATAGTATTTTGCCGCTCGGCTTTGGAACAATCTTTCACAAGAAATGAAAGATACCACCAATCCCAATACATACAGTCGCAACCTATTTGAACACTATCTCGGTACAGACCACATGCCCCTCCCCCCCCCCCCCCCCCCAACCCCCCCCCCCCAAAAAAAAAAGGTTAAAAAAAAAAGAAAAATAATAATAATTAGTATTATTATCTCTTCTAAATGTGGTACGTTATACTAATCTTAGGTAATTATAATTGCCAAGTTAAAAATTAGTTTAAGTGAGTCATGATTTGTTGATTACTGCACATTTTCCATGCGTTTCATTGGATATTGTTCTGTTGTTATCTCAGATTAGCTTCACAAGTGACGTATCAATTAAATAATGTATGAGTACAGAGAGTTAAGAAGGGCAGAATATCGTAATCCAATGAAAATAAAGTTCGTTCGTTCGTTCTCTTTTCCCCTCTTCTACTCCTTTTCCTCCTCATCCTCTCCTCCTCCTTCTTGTGTTTTCACCACTACCGATACACTAATCGTAATAATATTGTGTGTGTGTGTGTGTGTGTTTGAGTGTGTGTGTGTGTGTGTGTGTGTGTGTGTGAGAGAGAGAGAGAGAGAGAGAGAGAGAGAGAGAGAGAGAGAGAGAGAGAGAGAGAGAGAGAGAGAGAGAGAGAGAGATTTCCCAGTCGTGTCACATTTTCCGAGATTCATCACAATGATCTTAATGGAGCACCATATAGGATACAATATCACCAGCCATGTCAAAATAAATTAGGAACGAGTGGGCAATTTGAAAAGAAGAGAAACGATTGGTTCTCGAAAAAAAAAACACCAAAAAAAACGAGTGACCCGCCAGAATCCCTGGGCAGAGTTGGCAGTGAAAAACAAGTCATTCCACGCAAAACCTACGAGACAGCCACTAGCATTTTCTGTTAGGAGATGAAAGTTTCTGGTGTTCTAGATCCCCTCAGGTAAGCTTGACCCTAAATATGTGCTAAGATGATCCATGATGTTAAGGTAACATGGTGCTTATGTGTATAATGGTGTCAAAGGGATGTTTAAGCTTCTTAAAAATTATCAAAATCAATGCTCTTGTTCGAGAGAGAAATGCTGCCAAGCACCATGTTTTTTTTTCCATCGCCGCATCTGCCATGCTAAAACCTTTCTGCTAGACATTCTATCACCATGTGCTACATAAAGCTATTGCATCCTAAATGCATCTATATATAAACACTTTTCCCAATGCAATGGAAACGCACTCTTTAAATGCACGTTCTAGGCATTGTTGCTTCTGCAGAGAAAATGTTGCTAAGAGTCTATCTCTTAAAACCCTTGTACACAGACTCACACCTTTCTGAATGTATATTATGTGATTCTTCTGTTCACATTTTTCATGAATATGCTTTGTGAATTCATCATGTTCTTGTCTTGAGAATAAAAACTCATTAATAAGGAAAGATAGTTGCACCATATACGCAAATGTTTGCCAGACATTGCACGCCAGCCTAACAATAATGTTGCTGATGACTGGGTGATTATTACGTTCAGGGCCTGCCAATTAAGTTCTGAAAATGACCATAAAGCTGTCCATTTCTGAATTTTGTGCACGGAGATTATTACTTACAACAGTGGGTAGGTTTGAAAACGTCGTCCTCAAACTCCTTACTCAGAGGTGAAAGCTGGGAGGGACCATCTGTGTTTGTGTTCGAACCATTGCGTATGTTAAATGTATACCTACATAAAGGCTCTCGCATAATTTCATGAAATAATTTATATGTTTTCATTTGCGATTGTTGTGCATTTAATGTGGTTCTTAATCATTACTTTTGTTGCTGCAGAAAAGGTTCGAATTTTCCCCCTGATATAAAAAGGCAAATGCATTAATAATGATGATGATGGAAGGCACTTAAGAACCAAGTCTAACCCAGAGGAATGAAGGCCGTTCTTGCATTACAGATATAGGATGATGAGATGTTATAATGATGACTTTATCTCAACCTGCCTTTATCTCAACATACCTTGTCTTAACAGGCATCATTCTCAACATACATCTGACTTACCTTGCAGTGTCACTACATGCATCTGTCTCAACACGCATCTGTCACAACAGGCATCTGTCTCAACATGCATCTATCACAACATGCTTTCGTCTCAACCTACCTTCATCACAACATGCCTTTGCCACAACCTACCTTCATCACAACATGACTTTGTCACATAAATGATGACTTTATCACAACAGGACAACCTGGTCTCATCTGTATGACCTTATTTTATCTTACTGTCCTTGTTTCATTATGAGTTGATAACATCATGATATGAATTCATCAAGGGAGAACAATTGTTTATCCCTAAACTGGTCACACTCAACCACATGTTGGAATGAATTCCACCTAGAGAGAAAAGGGTAGTGATCTCACCATCGAGTGGAACAACTCTCCTTCCTCCTCATATTTTCTTTTTCTTCCCATTTACATGTTTTCTGTTATAATGGCATATGATTTTTGTCAAATGCTTATGTAGTTTGTATGTTATTTATACTTTAAATAGGTGGTGTAAATGTGGGTCTACTAACATGAATGCTTTTCATTCAATCCCGGTGATGCAGACTTACCTGCTGACATACATTACATACATACATTAGCACCTTGCCGTCTTGACAGACGATAGTTTGTGCTTCAAAAAGGCATAATAACTTTTACCCATGGCGGTAGCGAGTGTGACTGATAAGGCTAATTCGCGCTGTAAATCTTCGTTCACAGTAGGTGCATGTGAACACATGGTCATTTCCACCATCTTGCACCATCTTACGTCTCACACGCTCGGTGTGTGACTTATCTGCAATAATTTTCTCCTTTGTCTTTATTCCATTTCTGATAGTTGCCTTCCAAGCAGCACGTTCAGCGGCGACTTTCTCCCAATGTGCATTATCAATGCCTGTATCAATCATGTCCCGTTTACACACATCTTTGTATCTTAGTAGAGGCCGACCCTAGGATTTCTTACCCATCTGTAATTCACCAAAAACGATGTTCTTTGGTATTCTACCATCATCCATTCTCCTAAGATGTCCTATCTATCTAAGTCTACGAAGACTTAACATGGAATAAATCGTCACACAACCTGATCTTTCCAATACTTCAGTATTTGTGATTTTACAGAGGTAGAGGTATTACAAACATGTCCATATCCTACCAGATCAATGATTATTCCAGCATTTACCGTGCATCCTTCACCATCCCCATCCTCCAAGAGATTGACACTGAGAACTTTTAATTAACCCCTGAGAACACCAGGGTGTTGGAGACTGCCAGTATAACCTTATCATCCTTAGCTCAGCATTGGAGAGACCCCTGAGATAGAAATTGACTCAAGGGAGAGACCTTCATCTACAGGTTTAGAACACTTAACAATTCCACACAGGAGATAGAAGGACATTTATTTTTCTAAATTTAGTGACATCTTTTTCTATATATTGTATTGTTGTACCTTTGATGAACCATGTGTTATGAATTTGTTTTCACACCAAGTGATATTCCATGTTGAGCATAAAGATTTTTCACGGAATGACCTGCACTCCAACCCTTTATTCCAAATTACACTTTTGTGTTTTAAATCAGGATTTGTGTGAATGTTCTGTGATAGCAGTGTATGTTCTGCTCGCACAGTAAATGTTCTGTGATTACAGTGAATATTCTGTGATAACAGCGTATATTCTGTTCACACATTGAATGTCTTGTGCTAACAGTGAATGTTCAGTTCACACCTTATATGTTCAGTGAATACACCACACGAGTATAGACTGCTGGAGACCCCATGAGGGCGGACAAACTCACACTAGTCCTTTTCCATTAGAGAGGATGCCATCTTCTTTATGGATAGTGGTAAACTTCCGTGGTCTCCACGCCTTCCAAAGGAGCCTATATTTCTCAAATTCATATAGGAAACTTGCTTTATCTGTAGTTGTCCTCACGTGGCGGTAAACGAGCCAATTTCCAGGCTTCCTGAAGAAGGCTACAAAGGATATGAACCCATCCCAACTGGGATACCCTTATCAACATCCTAGTCTAATTATTTTACACCTCACAGTGTCTTTCTGTATGTGTACATGCAGACCAGACAGACAGACAGACAGACAGACAGGCAGGCAGGCAGGCAGGCAGGCAGGCAGGCAGGCAGACAGGCAGGCAGGCAGGCAGACAGACAGACAGACATAAAACTTAAAAACTTCTAATACGCGGATTTACAGCAGGATGCAACAGGTGATGTGAAATGAAAAGAGATGGAAATAACTAATATATAAAGACACTGTAAAAATGAGATAAGTGGACTGATTTGTGTACATAGTTTTGGAAGACGTGAACCACCAGTTTTGGAAGACGTGAACCACCAAGACAACCATAAACGGCATCCTGCAACGGCAACTGGAATACTTTAGCCACAATAAACTCAACCACGGCTGGGAAAGAACAGTGATAGAAGACACAGTTCCTGGAAGTAAAGATAGCGGTCGACCTGAACGAAGGTGGACACGGGACATTGACCATTTTGAGCGTAACAATGCATAATGTAGGGAACTGTCAGAGGAGAGAGATTGATAGAATATTGAGAGAAAGCGAGAGAGAGAGAGTGAGAGAGAGAAAAAAAGAAGAAATAAATAGAGAGAGAAAGAGAGACAGAAAGAGAGAGAGATAAAGAGAGAGAGAGAAAGAGAGAAATAAAGAAAGAGAGAAAGAAAGAGAGAGAGAAAAAAAGAGAAAAGGGAGAAAGAGAGAGAAAGAGAGAGAGAGATATAAAGAGAAAGAGAAAGAAAGGGAGAAATAAAGAAAGAGAGAGAGAAAGAGAGAGAGAGATATAAAGAGAAAGAGAAAGAGAGAGGCAGAGAAAGAGGGAGAAAGAGAGCGAAAAAAAAAGAAAAAGAGAGAGAGAAAGAAAGAAAGAAAAAAAGAAAGAAAGAAAGAGAGAGTGATAAAGAGAGAGGGAGGGAGAAAGATATATATATATATATATATATATATATATATATATATATATATATATATATATATATATATATATATATATATATATATATATATATATATAAATATATATAAAGAGAGTCAGACAGACAAACAGACAGACAGACAGACAGACAGACAGACAGACAGACAGACAGACAGACAGACAGACAGACAGACAGAGAATTTATTTTTCATAAGGTCACAAATTAGGTACCAAGGTCTGACTTACATTCGGCCCGCCCAGCCACTCATCTTTACTACATCAATTATCTATTGTGCACGTACATTTACATAGAAAAACTTTGTCAGATGAATGCTGGAGAGAGAGAGTGAGAGAGAGAGAGAGAGAGAGAGAGTGAGAGAGAGAGAGAGAGAGAGAGAGAGAGAGAGAGAGACTTAAGTCTAGCAGTCTCCTAATCATACATCCGCGTCGTGTGCACTTTCTCATCCCCATACATCCAAGAAACTGGATGTAGTTGGCTATTACATGATGAAACTGGCTAAATCAACCAACACAGACAGTGATCATTACACCCAACCGGGTTAGCCACAACATTAGCTGCATGTAAGCACGCAAGCGAGATTTCGCAGTGACAGCGGTTTTTGTGGAAATAGTGAGGTATGCCAATCTTTTCTCAAAAGTTATAAATTACTCTCCCGTTATCTCTTATAGTCTTAGATTGCCCTTCCCACGCTTTCTCGGTTACCATTTCAACAAATTTTATCCCAAACTACTGTCTCAATATCACCCCCATCTAATTTATTACGTGAGTGCAATATCTCTCCTTTATAGTTATTATGTTTATATCATGGAAATCAGCATCGCCGAATATATAAGAACTCTCGATCTTAAATATCCCGTGTGCTGATGCCGAGCTAGCGCGTTCAACTCCCACACCGGTCAGCTGGACTAAAATATTGACTTCTCGTCCTTGACTAGGGGATGTAATTTACAAGTACTCTCGAATTCGGAGTAGTTTCGCCTGATGGGCGAGGGACACTGGTAATGTTTTTTTGCATATCATTTACAGGACATTGCTGTCAGCATCAGCATCTTTCAGCTGATTGTTGATTTCTTGGCAAGATTACGCTCAGTAGTTTGCCATTGCTTTCTGAGCGGCCGGCTCACATACCCCGTAAGTTACCATCGCGATTCGAACCACTGCTGATTCTCACCGTCGTCACGTTACCTACGAGAGTATACGAAATTACGGAAAAAGTCGCTAATCTCTAGGCCAGGAAGCCGGCACACTGGTAATAGGGACAGCTAATCCACACGCACAAATCAGTCTATTGCACTAGAAGTAATAGCAACGCACGACTTAGCTTGAGTTCGCAGCGAGAGGAAACAACCAAAAACAAAAATTATATTCTCTTTTTAACTCTTGGATTAGCCCCCCCCCCCCCCCCCCCCACACACACACGCTGTATTGGTTATCATTTCCACAGCTTTTTATCCCAAACAGTTCTCACAATATCTCCCATCTAAGTTATTGTGACCATTCCTTTTATGCTAGTCAGCCGTTACATTATCTCTCATTCTTATAACTGTCAAAACTGTCATTTACTGCCAATAATAGTATCTTGCGGTGTATGGTAGGGGGGTCTTGAGCTTGAAGAATTAAGGCCCTCTGGCTAGTGCAGTCGCCTCGAACTGTGCAGTCCCCTCGAACTGTGCAGGTTAGAGTTTTCTTTTTGCCCACGACAAAAAAAAACAAACCTCAACACCTTACTGAGTATTCGAACCCGGGTCTTCCGAAGGAGAATCCGGCATACTAGTCACTCGGTCAGCCTCTCCTCTCTTCTTATAACTGTTCTAGATATACTCTACACATCTGATTACACTTCTTCTTTTACCATTGCGGATTACAGACAATGACCTTTCTAGTTATATAAGGTGCATATTTAAGGGACTGTGGGTCTTTTTTTTTTATATTGCCGTTCCAAGCATGAGTTCACAGAGGGTAAATACAAAACTTGGAACGGCAATATTTTCGAAAACCCTAGTCATTAAAAATACACCCTACACTATTTGTGGGCTTTCAAACTGTGTGTTCTATCCAGCTTCAGTGTCTGTTCTTCACAACGTGGTTTCCGTATTTGTCTAGTCCTCTTCGTGAGTTCCAATCGGTGTTTTTGTAATACGATTTTATTCCTTCTATTTTTATGTCACCAATTAGTGAATCATCATCATGTGCCATGCCAATAATAGTGGGCGGTCATGTTTCGCCATCGCACACGATCACCTGAGTTGTGGATCAGCTCTGTGTTCTTGTCTTGACCAAACCAGGTGGCCAGGTCATCCACGTATTTACTTCTTATTGTTTTTTCCCCCTCAATCCTGCCAGCTTTCACAGTGTTCTCTAGTTAATTCTTCTCATAACGTGCCACAAAATTGTTGACTACGTCTAATTTCTCTAATCAGTGTACGGTATTCATTTGCTTCTTGTAGGACTTGCTGTTGTTATTGGACTATTATTTTAACTAGTCGTATGTGGAAGTGCACCTGTTCCTTCAGCAAGGCGCTGTGGTAGTTTGGAGGGGACAGGATCTATTCCACAGTGTGTCAATTAATGTAACCTTTTCCTTTTTTCTAGTATGTTCGTTTAGTTATACTTCTTTACAATACTTGATAGGAGTGTCATTAAATATTTGTGAAATTATTTCACATGGTATTACCACATTCTGTTCTTAAACACCCTTATTGCAATCTGAAGCCCTTTGATTGCAATGTTACTCCATCTGTTGCAAATTTAACACTGTCTGTTGCAACTTGGCTCCCTTAGTTGCAATTTGGCTCCTTTATTTGCAGCTTCAGCACCTTCTGTTGCAACTTGTATCATTCTTATCACACTTTTGTTGCAATTTGTCACCATCTTTTAACATCGCCTGTTGCAGCTTAGCTCCTTCTATTGTAACCTTAATGCAGGTCCATGTTGCCGAAAGGGTACGAACGAGTGTTCTTAAACATCCGGTGTGCTGATGCCGAGATTAGCGGTTCAACCCTCACACTGGACAGCTGGACTAAAATGTTGACCTGTCGTCCTGCAGTTGGGGACGTAAATTACAAGTACCTCTGAAGTCGGAGTGGGTTCGCCTGATGGGAGGGACATTATTAATAAGGGAAGCTAACCCACACGCAAAATTCAGTCCATCATTACTATAAATTGTGTGTATGGTCTACGCCTGAGTTCAAAGCGAGGGAGCTAAAAAAAGTGACCTTAATACCTTCAGTTGCAACCTGGCTACATCTATTAACACCTTCTGTTGCAAATTGTCTCTTTCTTTTAACACCTTCTGTTGCAATTTGTCTCCATTTTTTTTAACAACAACTGTTGCAACTTGCCTCCTGTTACAATCTTAACACTCTTTATTGCAACTTGGCTACTTCTTTTAAAACTAGTTGCAGCTTGCCTGCTTTTTAAATACCCCTTCTTCTAACTCACACCATCAGTTGCATCCTAAATCGTGCTGCAGTTTGACTCCTCTTGTCACAAACTCAACGCTTTCAGATCCACAGTGTTATCATTTTAATACTCTTAGTAATAACGCATTGGAATCGAAAGAGTTCAAAAGTAACAACTGGTGGCATATATACATTTACAGGCATAGTTCCTCGGCGAAATATTTCTCAGCCTCATTTGCCAAGATACCCTGGAGGCTAAACTAATCGGATTCTTCATATAATTGTACATTGTCTTTTACCTTGATTACGGATCCTTCGACTCTAACTGAAAAGAATTACCCTCAGGTCAACCTCGTTTACTTTCTTCGTCTTCTTTTACTATTTATCCCCCACTGAGGCTTAATCCCCCAACCAATTCACGCCAAGCAGTCCTATCTTTTACTATCTCATGTAGTTCCGCCTATGTCTTTCCCATATAATTTATCTCTTTAATTATCTTCGTGTGCCTTAGAACCCCAACTATTTCGCTCAACCCCGTGAGTTCCAGACAGGGCGCCTAGTTGTACTATCCTTCTATACACCGGCGGTGTCTTTTCCTCACCTCTTGATTCACTGACATTTGATGAGTTCTCGCTATGAGCTCTAGTATGGATTCTGCCATACTAGAATAACCAACATGGAGCTGATGAAGAGAACCAAATAAATGCCAGTGAATCACACGAGGTTACTTTGCTGACACATAATTATAGAAGCGTGTAAATAAAATTAGAAATTTAAACTGAAGAAGTTTCCTGCTATAGATCTGTATGTAATTACGCCATTACATTGTGTAGGCTTGAATGCACGGAGGAATAGGTGGCCAATATTTCCGTCACTTTCGCAGGCGATAAGCCCAGTCGACGAACTTGCGTCCGACTGTGCTCATGACATGAGCGCAGTTCGCTTTCAGCTTTGCTAACACACTCGATCACTTTGCTGGCACATACATAGATAAATGTATTTCTCCAATTGCCGGCTTCGTGGCTTAGAGGTTATGACTTTTCTCCGTAATCTCGTATACTCTCGTCGGTAACGTGATGACGGCGAGAATCAGCAGTGGTTCGAATCGCATCGGTAACTTACGGGGTATGTGAGCCGGCCGCTCAGAAATCGATGGCAAACTACTGAGCGTAATCTTGCCAAAAAATCAACGACAGCGGTAAGAAGCTGGTATTGACAGCGATGTCCTGTAAAGGATATGTGAAAAAAACATATTTCTCTAATTATATATCGCACAAAACTTGTTCATTGATAAACTCATGCTGGGTTGTAACTATATTAGATGTGATAACAGTTTTGAAGAGATCCTTCAGACTCCCAGAGCTAGGAAAACAACATATGTGCTGTGGAACAGAATGATCTTCCTGGTCTAATACCTTTTAGATTGCAAACCTATTTCACAGTTTTGGAAATACATTTCCCGTTCTAGAATCCGCATTTTTAATTGAAACCTTGTGTTTGCTTATCTCGTATGCTATATTCTCAATGGGAATTTGTCAGATGGGGTGAAAGCGAAACAAAGAGCTTTATAGCCTTATACGGGCTTTTATGTTTTCCCCAATCAAAGGGGTTTCTCCACCGTTCATCCAGTCTGTCTGATTACTGACGCTGGTTTGATCCTAGTAGATCCTATGGATTCCTTTTAATTCGTACAATGTCAATGTACAAACAGGGCGAGAGACAAAGAGTGGAAATCCATTACAGGCAACGTTTATTGTGTAGACGGCATCTGATTAATTAATCGATTCCAATGTGTTATTACTAAGGAGTTAAAATGATAAAACTGGATCAGACAGAGTTCAGTTTGCAACATAAAGAGTTCAGTTTGTCACAGAAGGAGTCATGTTGCAATAGAAGTAAAGTTGCAGTAGACGAAACTGAGTTTGTAACTGAAGATGCTTTGTTTCAACATAAAGAATTAAGTTGCAAAAGGAGTTAGTGTTATTGTAGAAAGAGTCAAGTTGCAACAGAAACAGTCAAGCTGCAAAAGAAGGAGCTTAGACTGCAAAAAAAAAAAAAAAAAAAACAGAAATCAACAACAAAGAAATAAGAATTTAAGGAAGCATCATTAGGGGTTAATTTAAACACATGATCCACAAACAATAGATTGCACTATATATTGCCCGAACATTTCGCTGCATCTCGTCAGGCGAATACCGCAGAGTTATATAATATTAGGGACGTTCATTTGAAACCAGTTCCAATGGCTTTATTACAAAAGCATGAAAGAAACATTAACAGGTGTGGTAGAATTAAACAAAGCATTCATTTTGAATGAATTAAGCACCATGGGTTGGTCAGAAGAGGTCGCCGTAGGCAAGCATCCCACTGCTTAGGTAGGCAGCGAGGCGTCCACAAAAAAGGATTGTGTTTGCTCACTGAACCATGTGTTTACCGCGTTCATTACGCCTGCATCTGTGTGAAATCGTTGCCACTTGAGAGCTTTTTATAGAGGTCCGAACAAATGAAAATCACATGGTGACATATCAGGACTATAGGCTGGATGTTGCAGAATTTCCCGCTTCTTCCTTGCTAATGCTTCCTGCACAATCTTTGCGACATGCAGACAAGTATTACCGTGCAACAAAATCACACCGCGAGAAAGTATGCCAAGTCGTTAATTCTTGATGGCTTTTTGCAGCTTATCTAGTGTTTGTATGTAGTGAGTAGAGTTGATGTTTACACCAGGTTCTTTAAAGTCGGCCAACAATAGCCCTTCGTGGTCAAAAAATGCGCTCAGTATAACCTTACCAGAAGAAACCTGTAACTTGAATATTTTGGCTTTTGGTGATCCAGCATGCTTTCATTGCATGCTCTCTCTCTCTCTCTCTCTCTCTCTCTCTCTCTCTCTCTCTCTCTCTCTCTCTCTCTCTCATCCTCTCCTCTCTCTCTCTCTCTCTCTCTCTTTCGCTGCTCGGCTCAAAGTGGTGACACCATGATTCATCGTCTGCCACTATGCGGAAGAGAAATGCATCACCCTCCACCCTGTAACGCAGCAAGTGGTTCAAACACTATCCCATGCTTTCCTCTTTTTGGTGGGCGATCAACATCAATGGTACCCACTGTGAACACACCTTCCGATATTGCAGTTTCTCACGATCGGCCTTTTGAATAGTCCCAATTGATACATCAAATTCTTTCACTAGCGAAAGTATGCATCGACAACGGTTCATCTGAACTGCTGCATCAATTTTGGCGATGGTTTTTTCTATTGCAACAATATGCGCTTGACCCGGCCGTCGAAGATCTGTCGTGAACTGACATCCTTTCCGAAACATTCGTGCCCAGTCTGTCACTATTGTCTTCGATACACATTTGTTACCGTACGCTGCCAGCATTCTTCGATGAATGTTCAGTGGTCGACATCCTTGAAATGAAAGAAACTGAATCACCGCTCTTTGAACTTCTTTGGACTGATTTTGGATCAACCCGGCCATGTTCTGAAAGGTCAGAAACAGAACCCATGCATCATGGGACGATAAGCACGTGCTCTTTTATTCATTGGTCAGTACTTATCACATGACTATGACTTGATCATGTTCATCGTAAGCAATTATGCGCCGTACGCCACAAACAGATTTCAAATGAACGCCCCTAATATATATATATATATATAGATATATATATATATATATATATATATATATATATATATATATATATATATATTTTTCCCGCGTTTCCATCCTGTTTCAGGATATTGCGGTCACCACCAGCATCTTTCAGCTGTATGTTGATTCCTAGGCTAGATTACGCTCATCAGCACGCCACGACTTTCTGAGCGACCGGCTCCATACTCTCATAAGTCACTTTTGCGATTCGAACCCCTGCTAATTCTCGTCGCGTCACGTGACGAGAGTATTCGGGGTTAGCGGAGAAAGCTGCTAACGCCTCGGCCATGGAGCCGGCGCCCCTAATATATGAAGTGAATAAATGAATTACACTTTGGCTGACATATTCCTAATATATGAAGTGAATAAATGAATTACACTTTGGCTGACATATTTAAAACACATAGTCACTGATATTTTTCGAGTCTGAGCATTTGTTATCTTTGTCTTTGTCATTATTCAACGTACACGTAATATCTTATATATAAAAGGCAATGTGTGTGGATATGTCTGTATGTATGTCCTTTATGCGTTCGCGAACGGCCCATCCGATTGAGATGAAATTTTCTACACGCCTTCCTCTCATTTCAGCGCTGCCAACTGTCATATTTTTGTTTCTTCTTCCTCCTCCTCCCTCCTCCCCCTCCCTAAATACGTACGTAAATATATGATGATGATGATGAAAGAATTCCCGAACCAAAACGATAGGACAAGCGAAGAAAATGACGTGACTACACAGAATCGTCACACGGCAATCATCATCATCATCAAGTGCCGTGCCGGCTGGCGTAGGCGTTCATGGTTCTCCATAGATCTCAGTCTTTGGTTTTCTGGATCAACTCTGCTGCTGATATATATGCCTCCATGCCACGGCAATATCAATAACAATTCATCTTTTTATGTGTAAGGAAGTTATCTACAGTCCTCCTCTTCCTCCTCCCTTTCCTTCCTCCTCCTCCTCCCTCTACCTCCTCCTCCTCCCTCTACCTCCTTCCTCCACCCTCCTCCTCCTCCTCCTCTTCCTCCCTCCTCCTCCTCTTCCACCTCCCTTTCCTTCCTCCCCTCCTCATTCTCCCTCCTCCTCCTCCCTCTCCCTCCTCCCTCCTTCTCCCTCCGCCTCCTCCTCCTCTCCCCTCCTCCTCCCTCCTTCCCCTCCTCCCTCCTCCTCCCTTCTCCTCCTCCCTCCTTCTCCCTCCTCCTCCTCTCCCCTCCTCCAATTCCTACCCCCTTCCGCTTCCCCTCCCCCTCCTCCCTCTCCCTCCTCTTCCTCCTCCTCCTTCCTCCCTCTTCCTCCTCCTCCTCCTCCTTCCTCCTCCTCCTACCTCCTCCCTCCTCCTCCTCTCTCCTCTTCCCTCCTCCCTTTTCCTCCCCTCCTCCTCCCTCTACCTAATCCCTCCTCCTCCCTCCTCCTCCTTCCTCCACATCCCTCCTTCTCCTCTCCCCTCCTCTCCTCCTACCCTCTCCCTCTTCCCCTCCCCCTCCCTCTCCTTCCTCTTCCTCCTCCATCCTCCTCCTCCCTCTTCCTCCTCCTCCCTCTTCCTCCTCCTCCCTCCTCCTTCCTTTTCCTCCTCCTCCTACCTCCTCCCTCCTCCTCCTCTCTCTTCCCTTTTCCTCCTCCTCCGCCTCCCTCTACCTCCTCCCTCCTCCACATTCCGCCCTCCTCTCTCCTCCTCCCCCTCCTCATCAATCATACCTCCTCCTCCTACCCCTCCTTCTCCTCCCTCCTCCTTCTCCCTCCTTCTACCTCTTCCTCCCTCCTCCTTCTCCACCCACCTCCTCCCTCCTCCTCCTCCTCTCTCCTCCTCCTTCCTCCTCCTCCCTCCTCCCTCCTTCTCCCTCCTCCTCCTGCGTTCTCCTCCTCCCTCCTCCTCTGCATCCTTCTCCCTCCTTCTCCCTCTTCCTCCCTCCTCTTCCTCCTCCCCTCCTCCCTCTCCCTCCTCCTCCATCCTCTTTCTCCCTCCTCCTAATACCTCCTCCTCTCTCCTCTCTCCTCCTCCCTCCTCCTCCTCCCTCCTCCTCCTCTTTCCCACTCCTCCTAATCCCTCCTCCTCCCTCCTATTCCTCCCTAACTCCCCTTCTCCCTCCTCCTCCCTCCTCCTCTCTCCGCCTATCTCTTCCTCCTCCCTCCTCCTCCCTCTTCCCTCCTACCTCCTCCCTCCTCCTCCTCTCTCCTCCTCCCTTTCCTCCCTCCTTCTCCTCCCTCTACCTCCTCCCTCCTCCTCCTTCCTCCACCCTCTTCCTCCTCCTCCCTCCTCATCATTCTTCCTCCTCTTCCTTCTCCCTCTCCTCCCTCCTCCTTCTACTCTTTCCTCCTCCTCCTTCTCCCTCCACCTCCTCCCTCCTCCTCTCTTCTCCTCCTCCTCCCTCCTCCTCCCTCTCCCTTCTCCCTCCCCTCCTCCCCCTCCTCCTGCGTTCTCCTCCTCCCTCCTTCTCCATCCTCTTCCTCCTCCTCCCTCCTCCTCCCCTCCTCCCTCTTCCTCCTCCTCCTTCTCCTCCTCCTCCCTCCTCCTCCTCTCTACTCCTCCTCCTCTCTCCTCCTCCTCCTCCTCCTTCCTCCTCCCTCTTCCTCCTCCTCCCTTCTCCTCCTTCTCCTCTTTCCCCCTCCTCCTAATCCCTCCTCCTCCCTCCTCCTCCCTCCTATTCCTCCCTACTCCTCCCTCCTCCTCCTCTCTCCGCCTATCTCTTCCTCCCTCCTCCACCCTCTTCCTCCTCCTTCCTCCTACTCCTCCTTTTTCTTCTTCTTCTGCTGCTGCTGCCGCTGCTCCATTCACCCAAGTTAATTGTTGGGGGAATATGTAAAGATCTTTCAAGTGCTCTTTCTAATGCTTTTTGTAAGTTGGTCTTCGTTTATCTAAGGTTGTTCTAACCGCAACCAATAAATGATTAGACAGACAGACAGACAGACAGACAGACAGACAGACAGATAGTCGGGAACGGGAACTTATATGAATTAAATGAGATGCTCCCCATCAGGGGCTGGGCGAAGCCGGGCCGGGTCAGACAGACAGACAGACAGACAGACAGACAGACAGATAGACAGACAGACAGATAGATAGTCGGGAACGGGAACGGAAGCTTATATGACTACTTATATGAATTAAATGAGATGCTCCACACCAGGAGCCAGGCGATGCCGGGCAGGGTCAGACAGACAGACAGACAGACAGACAGGAACGGGAACGGCAGCTTATATGACTACTTATATGAATTAAATGAGATGCTCCCCACCAGAGCTGGGCGAAGCCGGGCCGGGTCTGCTAGTGTGTGTATATATATATATATATATATATATATATATATATATATATATATATATATATATATATATATATATATATATATATATATGACGTGCTCTTCACATTACACGTTGAATCAATCTTGGTGCATGTCGTGTCCTCCTTTAAAGTGTCGTCCCTGGAGTGAGGAGATCCGACACCCACATTATAATATTATTTTTTTTTTTCCCCCTCAATATTCTGGAGAATCCACCAGCTTCCGTCCAACACACTCCATCAGCCTATGGACACCTTTTCCTATCACTCTCACACTGTCGTACTATGCCCCCTTCTCATACTTCCCCAACGCAACATACTCAACAACTCTTACTTCTAGAAATTAATAAAGATTAATTTATTAAAATAAAAGTGTAACGTGTATGAGACGTGTATGCGAAGACAATGTGTGACGTGTTCTATAAAGTGTAGACAATCTGACTCTCAGACATCAGATCAGTCCGCTGATCACAGCAAAGATAGACCACAGCACGTTACGTCAGAACAAGTACGTCTCACCCGTTGCCGGAACCATCCTGCCGGATACTGCTTTGCTTCTGTAGACCTCTGGTAATCCCATTTCATGAACATGAGAAATAGACACCGGTGGTATGAACAGTTACTTATGGACCGGATTCACTCTACACAATGTCCGTTCCTAATGTTCTCTAACCAACTGCACAAGTTCTTTTCTAGTGTTTACACAGTTAGTAAAGTTAAGTGTTAGTCGACAGATCATCCTCGTTGCACATCGAACCATTCAGTCCGCAAGTGCTAATTACTAATGTTAATTGTTACTGTACTAACACTAGTTACTCTTAACCGGTTCTCGGTTCGTTACCACTGTTTAATGCTGTATGGTGCAACTGTAATCTTCACTATGTTGGGTGAATCAACCTCCCTCTAGCTTTTAATCACGTCTGTAAGCAATCTTATTGATTGCCGAACTGGTGTTCTTCCGACTGGGATTTTCTTCCTTCCCAAAACTTTATTGAGCTTCCTTGGATCTGTAGGGAACCTAGGATAGAAACAACACACCTGGTGATAGTACTAGTTCATGATTCTTTCGGCTGAGTGTAAGCCTATCACCTTGCCTAATGATCGTTAGCTAACTAGACTTAGTCATAGAGCAGATTAGCTACCCACCTAGAGTCGAATCAGGTTATGACAAAGAAAAAATCAGCAAACAGAATGTGTAACCCCTCCCACAAGGGACACCTACGGGAAATCCCAATTATCCCTCATTACTCAATTCTCAACTAGTAAAGCTTATCAACACTTCACTAATCTATTCTAGCTAACAGAGTCAAGTATCACTTCCCTACTCTAGCTAGTTTCCACTAACAGTGCTAATCATCACACTATAGTTTAACAAGGCTACTGCCTAAAGTAATTATAACGAATATATTATAATAGGTTATACCTTAAATGGCACCACTGCAGTCCTATCAATCATATCTACATATGCCATTATAGGCACGTGTAAAATTAAGTCACTAATTAACACACGGTAGATATTATTTCCACTAGGCGCTGCCGTGCCCTGGCACTCTGACTAAAGCATAATTTCAAGTCCTCCCTAGCTGGTCCCAACTAGAGTTTATATGGCAAACTACCAAAGTTGTCCACGTGACTTTATCCTCTTCTCCCCCACACAGGTGTTATTTGGACATATCAACCATTTGCAAGGATCTATTTTCCGGGTTTAAATCCTGTCAAAGTTGTCAGTAATTGTTAAGATTCTCAAAACAAGCCAGCGAATTTTATGACGACTTCCAACAAACAGTTGCAAATAACCCCGTCAAACTCTTCATGTTCCGGAAACCAAGAATTGACATATGTACTGTTTTCTCCCTACTAAGTACTTCCGTTTTACATCTGCCATTGTGATCTCACGGCTTCCATCTGCATTCAAATGTTGACAAACTTGTCAATCTTCTGTTCCGTGGTGACAATATATGTGATTCTAACTGGTAATGAACTGCCAACTCGGTGTATCCCTTCCTTCTCACTCAACACCAAATGTGTAGATGGGCTGACCCCACTGCTTCCATTTACATTCAAATGTAGACAAACTAATCAAGGCGATGCCAGGACCTGTCACCATCAACACCGACCGTTCCAAATCCGTTATAGATGTACACGTGCAGCTACAAATATTGTCCTGAGATTTTGACATCCGCGGTGTTTTTCCAGTTAGTAAAATAATGGTGCTGAAAATACACGCCAAGCAAACGTCGGGAATATTTATCTGTTTAACTCATGGCAATCTCGCGACATAGGCCCCCTCTTAAGAGAGTAGTCCATCTCACTCTCCTCCACCATGAGTTAAATCCAGATAATTCATTCCTCTTCTTCAGGAGCTGGGTGTCTTGACAAGAATCCGCTCCAACATTCTCCTTCCCAGGAATGTACTCTACTGTGAAATTATACGGTTGAAGTAACAACGACCACCGCATCAAACGTGCGTTGAGCTTCTGAGAAGTAGCCAGGAACATCAGGGGCTGATGATCCGACTGAACCCGAAACTTAACTCCATACAAATATGGCTGAAATTTTTGCACTGCCCATACGAGGGACAAGCATTCTCTCTCGACGGTTGAATAATTCCTCTCCGCCTGTAGAAGTTTCTTACTTGCGTATGCCACAGGTTTCAAAACCGAAGCATCGTCTTTTCCTTCCTGTAACAAAGCGGCTCCAATTCCAATCCCACTCGCATCCGTTCTCAACACAAATGGTTTGGAAAGGTCAGGGAGCTGTAATACAGGTTTGCTGACCAGGCCTCCTTTAACTGACTATAGGCATTCTCACATTCTGGTGTCCAAATGATTTGATCCGGGAATCCCTTTTTCAAGGTTTCGGTCAACGGAGCTCCCAGTTCCGTGAAATGTGGGATAAATTTGTGGTAGAACCCCACACAACGAGAGAAAAGATCGCACATCCTTCTTCGTTTTGGCCTTGGTGCATTTCTGATTTTCTCCAGGTTCTTCTCTTCTGGAACAATGTGTCCTGGAGTGATGGTGTGACCTAGAAATTCCAGAGTCTGGTAACCAATCATGCACTTGGTTGGACGAGCATAAGCCCTGCTTCCTTGAGCCTATTAAACACTCTCTCCAAGGATTGTAAGTGGTCATCCAGGCTGTCACTGGAAATCAGAATATCATCCATAAATGAGATGATGGACGGATCCTGTAACGGATCTAGTAAAGTCCTCATCATGCGTGTAAACACACTAGGTGCATTGCTAAGTCCAAAGGGCATGACCTTAAATTCGTAGTGTCCACTGGGTGTACTGAAAGCTAACAGTGGTCGAATCTCCGGTTTGACTGGTATCTGATAGTACCCCCGACTCAGATCCACCTTTGAAAAGTACCGAGCCTTATGGAGCCTAGCGAATAGCTGAGTTGGATTCGGCAAAGGTTCCACCTGAAACTGTGTATGACTGTTCAGCAGTCGGTAATCTATACACAACCTGTGTTCTCCACTTGGTTTGCGTAACAAAACTACCCCCGCATTGTATGGGGATGTGGATGGTGCAATCACGTCATCCTCCAGCAATTTTTTATTTCCTCCTCCAGGGCCTTTTCTTTAGAGAATGGCACTGGGTAAACCTTCTGACGAACCGGCTCCTGTGTGGTCAAAGTCATCTCAAACTCCACCAACCTCGTTCGTCCAGGTTTATCAGGTCAGTATCTCCTTATGAGCCTTGAGAACCTGGGTGTCCTTTCCCTCTCCTGGGAGGTCAGATCAGGGTTCACTTGTAATCCTATAGTTTCCTGGGTACTAAGGGATATTCCCTGCCCTCGCTGGTTCCCACTTTGTCTCCACTGCAACTGCCATTGCCATGAGGTGAGCTGCCTTGTCTCCGGGTCTCTCTTCGTATTTCCGCAAGAGATTGATATGGAAAATCTTCGACTTTCCCCGGATCCGGATTTGATAGTTGGTTCTGGATATCACCCTTCCACGGGAAATGGTCCTTGCCAACCTATCTCCAGTTTGTTGTTTCCCGTTGGGAGTAGCAACAGACTTGATCTCCCACCTCTAGAGATCTTTCTTTAGACCTAACGGTTGTAGTAAGCCGCATGTCTTTTCCTGGCCTTTTTCAAGTTTTGATTTGCCAGAGTCCATCCCTTGTGGTTTTTCTTTCAGTTCCTCCACGTATTGATAGGATGAGAGCACTTCTTCTTCGACGTCCCCTCTTCAGTCCAACTCCTCAACATGGCTTCCAACGGTCCTTTGATTGGATGGACGACCAAACAGCAACGTAGCGGGTGGTAGTCCTGTTGAGCCATGAGGAACTTCCCGATAGCAAAGAGTGCTGCTGGGATATATTCATCCCACTATCAGGTTTTTCCTGCGCTAATTTCCTGAGCATTGTCATCAACGTGCCGTTGAAACGCTCTACTTGTCCATTGGCTTGAGGTGGTAAGGGCTGGTATGTATGTGGTTAGAGTGAAACACCCTAAATACCTCCTCCATGAGTTTTCCACAAAACTGAGATCCATTGTCCGTCAGAATTTGATCCGGAAAGCCTAATCTGGTAAAGGCCTCCATCAGTGGCGTCCGCCACTCTTTTCGAGTCAATCGTGGTCAACGTATAGCCTCACACCACATGTACAGCATCCGCACCATTGTGAGTATATCTGTTTCCTCTTCGCAGTCCGGGGAAGGGACCCACGATATCGAATGCTAACCCTCTCGAAGGGATTTCATGATGGCATCTCACCCACATCACCGTGCCGGTCCAGTGGTTTTCGGTGCCACCCTCTGGCACTCGGGCATGACTTCACATACCGACGCACATCATCGTTCATTCCGGTCCAATAGTATGGCGGTGAAGCCGCTGCATGGTGGCGGCAATACCCATTGTCCACTAAAGGAGATGGTATGCCCCATTGAAAGATCTGGGACCGATGAGCTTCTGGACACCAACTGACGCTATAGGTTGTCTCCCTTCCTGCTCTCCCTGTAGAGTATCCTATTCCTTCATGTAGTACTGCCCCCGTCCGGGTGATCAGCACTGTTCTGCAGCTTTTTGTAGCAAAACGTACAGTAGCATCCTCACTCTGGCAGTTCGTAGCTCCCCGGCATTGGGTTAGTCACAATTGCGTCTGCCTCTTCCGTTTTCAGACTGAGAGCGAGCTGCAGGCTCCCATAGGAATAGGCGTCCCTGGGGGCTTCCCCATTGGCGTCAGGTTCTCCGTCGGGCTTGGTGG